>PVKS010025082.1:0-30291 GCA_004027875.1 Aplodontia rufa | reverse complement strand
CTCTTATCCTCCCTCCACCCAATACATCTCTACAAATGCCTTAGATTGTGTAACATTACACCTTATCTGGATTTAAAACATGATAATAGACCTCCTTTCTCAATAGCCAGAGTCTAGCTCCAGCCTCCAAAGATGAGTGGAGACATTCGACCCTTGCTTGGTTTTCTGGGTTATGCTTATTTCACTCAGCATAATTTCTTCCATCACCATCCCTTTACCTTCAAAGACTGCAATATCATTTTTTCTATCTGCTGAGTAAAAACTCCATGGTATATATGTACCACAGTTTTTGGATGGCATTGGGGATTGGTTTTCAAGATGTGAATTTTGGGAAACACAAACATTCAAACTAGCAATGTTATTTTAGAAGCTTTTTTCCATATTCTGAGCTCCCATTTCCATATCAGAAAAGTGGGAATAATACTGGTCACCTGGTGTATTTTGTGAGAAGAGGAAACTCTAAACCCAAGAGGTGAACAAATCGGAGCATCTGATCTCTGTGCTAAATACATGACATCACTCATCACCCCGTTTATCATTGTTTTAGTCAGCTTTTCGTTGCTGTGATAAATAGATTTGGCAAAAACGGTCTTAGAGGAAGAGTTTATTTAGGGGCTCATGGATTCAGTCCACAGGAGGTTGGCTCCATTCCTTGGAGCTCAAGGTGAGGCAGAAACAGCACAGCTCCACTAAGCAGAGGGCTCAAGGTTTCACATCAGGAAGTGGAGCCAAGAGCAGAGAGACTCCACATCACATACATATACACACCAAAGGCACGCCCCCAATGACCTGTGCCCTGCGGCCACACCCTACCACCTACAGTTGAGTGAACTTCCTTATCTTTAATGCCTGTTTGGGTCAAGGTTTTCACAACCCGATACTTTCACCTCAGCCTTCCCAAATTGTCACACATGAGCTTTTGTGGGACAACTCACGTTCAAATCGTAACATTCTGCTCCGGCCCCCAAGAGCTCATCCGTCTGATAAAGAAAATTCCTAAGTCTATTTCCAAAAGTCCTTATAGTCTCAACAGTTCCAAGATTGCCCAAAAGTCCAAGTCCAAATTTTTTGAGACTCAAGGTAAACTCTAAATATGAACCCCTGTAAAAAAAAAAAAAGGTTCCAGCTGTAATATGTCCAATATAGAAAAATACATAGCAAATATTTCCATTCACACAAAAAGAGGCATACACAAAATGGTTGGGACCAAAACAAGCCCAAAATCCAGCTGGACAGACAAGTCCTGTGGTTCCATGCTGGCTTCTGGAGCACATGACATCATGTTGTTCTCCACAAAAGGCTTGTGTAGCTCCACCCCATGGCCTTGTGGGATGCAGTCCAGGTGGCTTTTCTGTGCTCTATTCCTGCAGTTTTCCTCAGCAGTCATTCCAAGGTACTGGCATTTCTTCTTCCTGGGGGTCTCCACTGCAGCTTTGGCTTCCTCCTCACATCTCCACGCATCTCCCTCTCAGGGGCTGCCCAAAGGGACTCCAATACTGGGGCATATTGCCTGGACTCCCAGGTCTTCCTCTGAAAACTCAGTGGAAGCCTCCATGACCTCCCTAATTCCATAATCTTGCATTCCTACAGAAATAGCACCATGAGGCTGACTCGAAGGTCCACTGCATCTCCAGCAGTAGCCAAACCTCCAGGGACCGCAACTGCAGCAGCCTGTGAGTGCCTGGAGGTCACTGCACATTGAAAAACCTTCCCAGGACCCCTGTGCAAGCAGGGTGCCCCACTAGTCTCTTTTTAAAGGAATGTTTACTCCTTTGAGATGGGTGTGGTCTTGCCAATTCCTGAGAAGGCCAGCAGCCATCTTTTTATTGCCTCTAGGCAAAGTCTTTCCCTCTTCAGTGGCAGTGAAGTCTTTAACAACAGCCACTTCCTTGGCCCTAGTTTTATTCCCACCTTTCAAGTCCAAGTTTTTCAAATCTTTCTCCTCTGCTTTCTGGTCCTGAATATCACTATAAATTTGGTTAAAAGCTGCCGACAATACCCATGCCACAGCCTGAATACTACGTGCCCTGGAAATTTCTCCCGCCATGTTAAGAACTACATCATGTTTAAAATCAGGCTCAGAGAAAGTCTCTGGATATGGGCAAAATTCAGATAACTTCTTAGCCAGAACATAACATGAATGGCCTCTAGTCCAATTTCTAACAGAGCCCTCCTTCTCCTCTGAAAACCTCTAGAGCCCTGTCTTTACTTAGCACAGTCCTATTGGCATTCTGGTCTTTGGAGCTCCCACTTTGCTTCAAACAATTCAAAGCATTTTGAGCTTGCACTGCTAAACATCTCATAATTCCTCCCACAAACTGTTAAAATCTCCAGAGGCTTCTAAACCACATGGTCAGGCTAGTCACAGCAATGACCCCACTTCTCAGTACCAATTTCTGCTTTTGTCAGCTTTTTGTTTCTATGACTAACAGACCTGACATGAACAATTTTAGGAGGAAAAGTTTTTTTAGGGGCTCAGAGTTTCAGAGGTCTCAGTCCACCAGAGGCCAGCTCCATTTCTAGAGGCTCAATGTGAGGCAGAAACATCACGGCAAACAGGAAACCCTAAACCCAAGAGGTGAACAATATGGAGCGTCTGATCTTTGTGCTAAATATACAAAATCTGTTATTACCCTATTCACCATCATGGACATGATCCCATAAACATATTAAAATAGAAGACAGTCAACACTCTTTTAATTTCAATTACTTCTCCTTTCAATTTTATTTTAAAGGTGAGAAAACAGGGACCCCTTAAAGCTGACCAGCCAATATCACCTGGCATGTATGTGGCAAACAGGGAAGGGATCCATGGCTCCTCACTTCCAACCTCATGTTCTTTCCACATGATAATGCTCAGAAAGAAGAAATATATTATAAATGTTTCTGTCTAAACAATTTCACACCCTTACAATGATTATGACAGGGATATAATTAGGGGTATATGCATTCAAATAAGAACTGAAATTAATCAATTTTATTTGATCCAGTATAATTATTGTGGCTACTTATTTTTATTTTCTAGCTAATAAATGTACACTTCCTAGGTCTTATTCGCTGAATTGTTAAAGTCCTAATTGCTGTTAACTCAGAATGTGATTGTATTTGGAGATAGGGTTTTTGGCAAGGTAATAATGTTAAATAGAGATCATTAATTTGGGTACTAATTTAGTATGACTTTTATCCATTTAAGAAGCAAAGATTTAGACAGAGACCCACAGAGAAAAGTCTTATGAGGAAAAAGGAAGAAAACAGCAGAAACATCTGCATACCAAGACCTCTCAGAAGAAACCAACCCTGATGGCATTTTGATTTCCATTTCTAGCCTCCAGAAAGTGAGAAAATTCCTGTTGTGTAAACCACTCATTCTGTGCTATTTTGTCATAACAGTTCTAACAAATAAATAGGTAGGCATGGAAACTCTTTAGATACTTCTTCTACATTGTGTCAATAACATCTGAAATTCAAAACTAGTCATTCCAACTTCAGTGAGAACATTGATATTTGCAAACAAAGACTAACATTTTCCTTTGAAAAATGACCATCTAAGAATTAAGGAAAAACAGTGATACCTAGAAATCTACTAGAAAGCTATGCTAAGTTTATTTTAACACATTTTCCTAATCCATATCTCTAAAACTTCTAGTAATTTTTTGTGATGTTCTCTTTGGAAACTGTTTTGCTTTCCTGATTCTGTGTACGTATCATCCCAAAAATAATGCAAGCTTTTGACAAATAAGGACTCCACACTCAAGTACTTAACACAAAAAATTGTGGGGCACATATAAGAGCCTGACAAATGTTCCTGGAATTACACCGAAACCTCTTCATAATGTTGCTCCATACCCACGTTATATAACTGATTGCCCTGTTGGTGAAACAGTCTTATAACATGGTCTTTTAAACGTTTAGGTAATTAAAATTGCTTGGATGTTCTCCAGGAGAGACTATCTCATGCCACTGTTAGTGTAATGAAATTCTAGAACAGCAATTCTGGTTCTGGGTTGTAGGAGCTCATCTTTGGTACCTAAAGCTAATTAAGATACCAATACAAATCTTAATCCATGAAGCTTACAAGTAGAAAATCCAATTAAGGAAATGTGATGTTAATTAGAAGAAAAAATAAGGTTGGATTGAGAGCCCCATGACAAAGCCTGGGTATCAATATTGTGTGTGTTAGTGGGCTTCATGGACAATAAGCTGTTGTCCCCATGACTTTCCAACTTCAAATGATTAGTCTGAGCTACCATAAGGATTATTTCAATAATTATTTCAAGAATCTTTTAACTCATCTATTCCAAGACTTGAAGTTCAACATAAAAACCTGGTGATTACTTTTTTTTTCTCCGTTGCAGATACAACATAGTAGATAGTAAGGGAACAGGGGTAATTGTACTCAGGGGAAAATAGTTAAGGAGTACCTTCCCCAAACCCGCATTGTTTAGAAAGGGTAAGGCTGCCCAGGGCAATGCCAAACCAGTGAGGAGACTTAAGCTTATCTTATTATTTTAAGACTTAAACTTTATTCATTATTATTATTGTGGTTAGTGACACTTCTCTGGGAAAGTATGATTTGAAAAACAAAGTAATATTTGGTAATATAACAACATAATTCAGGTATTACTATCTTCAGTTCTGTTTTATTCAGATAATTATATCTAGATAATAAATAAAGGAAGCCCATAATGAATGAATTATGATTAAATTACCATATCCAGAGGCAAAAATTCATTTTAAGAAGTATCAGAGAAATTGTTAGGAAAGTATTTTTATGTTATTGCCTATTTGTTTTATTACATGTTATTATATTATAATATATTTATATGTTATAAATGTTTTGGTGAAGGGAATAGAAAGAATTTAAAAAGCAACCAAATATGCTATTAACAAATCAGGCACTGAACATGTGATAAGAAAAAAGTGAGGATTTACCAAATTAATTTAATAGGGCTAAATAGAGGATCAGGAAATTGCAATTTAAGACTACCTGAATGCTCCAACCACAAACTCAGAAATGAACTGAGAATGAAGCTAAGATCCTTGTTCAAGGAAAAACAAACTTTTAGATTCTAGTGTTACTAAGTTAAATCAGATGTGTGCATTGTGGCTCTGAATAGAACTCTAAAACAGAAATGAAATTCTAAAAATATTGAGTATATTTTGGAGAAACTATTCTATGAGCTGTGTATTATAAATGCAATACAGACACAAATATAAATGAAAGCTTTTAGGACTCTGAGCATGGGGAAAGGAGTTACTTTCACCATCAAAAGTCATTTGATTAAAAGAATTTTCAAAGTCATATTTTAAACTCTGAATGAACAATCATCTATCACTAACCCTGTATTTTCTAGTCCATTTAAAAGCATTTTAGAATAAAATATTGACAGTTGCATTGACAAAGAATAGACTTAAAGTTATTTTTAGTCCATTATGACTTTTACTTTTATGATGTATATTCTTATTTCCAACATGACAATTTGAGATCATTTGCTGAGATCCTTAATATTCTGCACACAAAAAAAATCATGTTTATATTTTCTCCATTCATTTATGTGTTCATGCTACTTTGTGATTTTTGAAAACTATTAAAGGCATTCTGTGCCCCAGGATGCTAGTGAGCATTGTAGAATATTGCCTTCTACTCATCCAGATCCTACAGACTGAAATAGCAATTGAACTATACTATTCAAATTGGAATTCTGAACACTCTAACTAGAAGCAATAAAGTTCCTTCACTGTTGAACATACCTTCAGGTATTCTTTCCTTTATCCAAGTGTGTTTCCTTGGTGTATGTATGTACTGTATATGTTCATGTGTGCATATTTCTTCATGTATATTAATAACACTTTCAAAACATCATGAGACTGATTATATATTTCCAGAATACATTTGACTTATTAGTAGTACATGATGAAATTTCTTATATTCTTTAAATGAACAGATTACCTACAAAATTAAAACATCAATAAAATCTTATTTTAGGTAGCGTTACTCAGAACATCAGAATTTTTATCTGTATGCAGACATAATTTACAATGCGAGTTGTTTCTGAATTTTTACAGAATATAGATACCATGTTTTTAACATTTTTCTTTTGTGTAAAGCATGCACTTATCTGCATAATATATTTGAAAACAATAACACAGTGGGGAGAGTACTTTAAACTTTATTATATTTAAAGTGATACTACATGAAAAGGTTAATACTTCTCATTTCTTCCCCCATCAATTTCACTCTGCATTTGAGAGGTTCCTGAGATAAGGTTTTGATATTCTCAGAATGTAACACTAACAATTTGATTCGATGAGGGTTAAGAATAGTGGTTCACAAATTATAAGAGGCATTTTATATGATGAACTCACTCCCTGTGACAAAAGGAAGGCTCTACCTGTGGACTGGTGGTCTTCACTGATTCTCATCCAGAGGAATTTAAAGAACTTAAAAGAATACAAGTTGAAGACTATTATTGAATAAGGGATGAGTAGGCACTGGTCAAGTATGCTAAGGATGAAACCAATTTCATGAAACAAATAACTACCAGTAGGTTTTGAGAGTGGGTGGTTTCTTTTTCCCTAATAGTTTTTTTCTTGGGTATCATGTTTCCTGCTTTAATTCTGCACCAAAATGAGTGTGTACTTTGAAGTCTTGACTTCTGATTGGAAGCTCACTGCATGCTATATATAAGACAGGAGGACACTCTGTCATTAAAATGTTTTTAAACACAAGACTGTTAAATTGTATTAATATGTTATTTACTACATTTCATCAAGTGGATATTTCAATGAGATAGAGTATACATAGAGTATACATATTAAAATGAAAAGAATCATGGAGACGCATTAATGAGTTTATCTTGATCTCTAGAAACCACTCCACCTTAGCTAATAAGGCAATTATTGAACAGTATAATTACCAGTATGTGGGCATTATAACCATGCCAGGGAATTTACATCCGATTTTTTTTAACCAATTACCTTTGTGACTTTTAGCAAATTATTATTCTATGCCTCAGTTTCCTTATCTATTAAAATGAGCCTGTTGATTGCATACATTGTATGGCTGGTGAGAAAGATTCAAAAGAATAATACAGTGTTAAATATCTGACACATAATAATTCATGCTACCTGTGATTACAGGCTTTTAAATTTGAATTTGAATATTAAAGTGTTTTAATCACATAGAACTATATATGTTTCTTTCTTAGTTAAGATGAAATCTTTATGATTTAGTTTATAACACATAAAATGTTCGAATACAAACTTCAAAAATGTCTCTGTTGTGAAATAGGCTTTAGATATAATTATGTACACAACTAAAAAATGTGTTGCATTCCTCATTTCATTTGCTCTCTACAGTGGAGATTTGGTACATATAATTGGCTATCAGATATGAGCCAATTATACAACTGCTTCTGTATATTAGCCAGGTGAAGCATAGATTATAAATTTTGAGAACCTGAAGAAATTGCATGATTTATGCAATTTTCCTATCTTCAGATAGTGGACATAAACATTATTTATTTACTTTCCAGGTATTTCTTTTTCAAATTAGTATACATGGTTTAGTTACCTGAATAATGGAATATTATCCAAGTTTTAGTCTCAGTTTCTGACTTGAATGTAAATATTATAATCTCTTTCATAGTCTAGTGATAGTATATAATTAAATATTATGTAAGATATAAATAAAATAAAGAAAACTTTGAATTCTATCAGCTTTCAAACAATAATATGAGATTTTTTTTTAAAACTACAAAGGTGATGAGTTAGAAAAATATGACCATCTCTATACTAGGTAGTCTTGGTAGCATTATCCTTTTCCAAAGACGAAATAGAGGGGCATAGTTTTGATTGGCTCCATCACCTGAAAGAAAGCTAAACTGTAAAACTGAGTAGGACTAACATCGCCATATCTAAAACAAAGGGGCAAACAAGAGCCGTGTGCAGTAGTAGCAATGGGAACAGTTTGCATTATATATCCTCATATCATTGACAATTACATTGAGAACTTTCCAAGCATCATGCAGTGACAATGTTGTCCACCAACAAAGTTATTCAAGCCAAAGGCCCAGGGAGGATGTGAACATAACTTCTAGGTGAGTTGTTGGATTAATTACTGGTATTACTCCCTCCCACAATCTCCTGTAAAATCATGAAAATACTTATTAATGCTTCTTGAGTTGGCTCTCCTGCTCATTCAGAAGCAATTTAAAGGCACTATCTTCAACTGTTCCTTAGATTGGGCAGGGGAGTCTACACAAAAATGGTTGGGGAAGTAGTTGTTCCAGAGTTGAAGAAGTAGTTGATCTTATTTGTTTTTACATTTTAAGTGGAATATTTAACACTTAGAGCTAGGTATGTATTTTATATATTCTCAAACATTTGTGTAGAAGACTGACATTTTGTAAAGTGTAAGTTGACTTCACATTTAATTTATGCACCACTGAATCTGTGCATAGTCAATCACAAGATTGTCAGTTTCACTTAGGGGCATTTTCTAATACTAGAGAATAATAAGTTGAAGAGATGACATGATTAACTTTATTGAAAGGAAAATAAAATATTGCTATTACTTGTACATGAGGCTGATTTACCTAGGTAGTGAACCATCTCACTAGCATTCTGGAGTTGATAACACTTATATAAACAATTTTACCCTCTCAGTAGTGACATTGGTGTGGCAATATTTTCACCGAAACTGTCCTAAAATGCAGTTAGTTTCATGGAAACTGCCTCCAGTGACAGGAATATATTTCAGAACAGTTTAGGTAACCACTAGAACTATTATTCTTAGGACTGTTTTGGATAATGGTCCAGAAGTCTTGCTAATCATTCACCTTCCTCGGTTTCACTGTGCTCAAAATAGACAACAATTACATAACCATTCAAGGCAAAGAAAACACAACACACATGGTCTTCCCCTGCTGTGTGGTATTCTGACAGGTCTATAGTATGTGTTAGTCTCCCAGTGACATCTCACTGTGTGCTTTGCTCCTACTTTATGCAAAGTGTGTCTGTGTGTATGTACTTGTGTGGCAAATTTTACATGTGTTAGGACTTTTGCTTTGACTTTGACTTCATTTTTTTTTTTTTAAAGAGAGAAGGACAGTGTGAGAGAGAGAGACAGAGAATCAACTTTTACTGAGTTATTCACATGGCTTTTGTTGCTCTGACAGTTGTGTACGTGGGGTTTGAACCCGTGTACTTGTGCATGCCGGGCAAGAGCCGTATCCACCAAGTCAACGCTCCAGCCCCCAACTTCATATATTCTTGGTAAAATAAAGGTTACTTACCTAATGTAAAAGGACTACATGAAATGAATATAGCTTTTCACCCTTGTTTTGTCAACTAGATAATGCAACAGAATCTGCTCAAGAGCACTGTCTTATATAAAGAACTATTCTAAATCCAGTTTTGATTTTTCTGTCTTAAAAATAATTTCTTATATAAATACAATCTCTATTTCCACAGTTACTATAATTAAAGGTAGTAAAGAATATTGAATTTTAAAATGTTATCCAATATTCCAACTTTGCATACTTTGATAATATACTACATTCTTTTTTGAATTTTTTTTTTATTTTTGAACAACCATACAAATTTTTAACAAAATAATATAAAATGTGTATAGTTTCTGGACACTAGATTTACCTCCAGGAGTGTCCCCCCCAGTTTCCCACCCATATCCCACCCTTCCCTTACCCACAATATCACTAAAAAAGTATTAGGCTGTATAACCTTACACCTTATCTGGATTTAGCACATGAAAATAGAACACCTTTCTGAACTGCCAGGGTCTAGTTCCAACCTCAACTGATGAGTGGAAACATTCGTCCCTTGGTTTTCTGGGTTAAGCTGATTTTACTATGCATAATTTCTTCCATAGCCATCCATTTACCTTCAAAGGCTGCAATATCATTGTTTCTAATTGCTGTGTAATATTCCATGGTATATATATGTACCACAGTTTTTAGATCCATTCATCCAGTGAGGGACACCTGAGTTGTTTCCATAGTCTAGCAATAGTAAATTGAGCTGCTATGAACATAGATATTGCTGTGTCACTATAATGAGCTGATTCTAAATCCCTTGGAAAAAATACCCAGGAGTGGAATAGCAGGGTGGTATGGTGGTCTCATACCTAGTATTTTTAGGATTCTCCACACTGATTTCCAGAGAGGCTGTACCAGTCTGCAGCTCCTCCAACAGTGTGTTAGTGTCCCTATCTCTCCACAGCCCCTCCAGCACCTATTATTGTTTATTTTCTTCATTTTTGCCATTCTGACTGGTGTAAGGTGATATCTTAATGTGGTTTTCATTTGCATTTCTCTGATTACTAGAGATTTAGAGCACTTTCTCATGTATTCATTGGCTTGATCAATGTCCTCTAATGAGAAGTTTCTATTTAGCTCTTTGGCCCATTAATTAATTGGGCTGTTAGTGTTTGTAGTTGAGATTTTTGAGGATTTTGTAGATTCTGGATTGAGGCCCCTGTCAGAGGAATCATAGCCCATGATTCTCTCCATTTCTGTTGGAAATCTCTTGACTCTTTTGATTGTTTCCTTGGCAGTACAAAAGCTTTTTAGCTTTGTGGCATCCCATTCACTGATTTTTGACTTCACTTCCTTCACTTTTAGAGACATGTTGAGAAAATCTTTGCCTACTCCCAAATGCTGAAGTGTAGGACCTACTTTGTCTTCTATAATTTGCAAGGTAGCTGGTTTAATTCCTAGCTCCTTGATCCATTTTGATTTGATTCTCGTGCAAGGAGAAAGATATGGGTCTAATTTCAACTTTCTGCAAGTGAATGACCAGTTTGTCCAGCACCATTTGTTGAAGAGGCTGTCACTTCTCCATGTAATATTTTGTCCCCCTTTGTCAAAAATCAGATGTTTAAAGATTTGAGGATTTGTTTCAGGGTCTTCTATTAAACTACATTCTTGTGTGAGATTTTTTTCTGGTTTACCAGAAAGCTCTCTGACATAACTCTACTATCCGTTCTGGGATTATGTTTTGCTGGTAGGTGTTTTTGTAAGGGGGAATAAGACTTAGTTTCTTAAGCATACATTTTTTTAGTCTTTACTTGTAATGAAATTCAGTACAATATTGATCAGCCTTCCTCAAAAAAAGATGCCTCCATTACTAAATTCTGAGATTCACAGTAAGACAGTTTTATGTAAATGTTAGTTTTGCAGATTCCAAGAATAACCCTATTATCTGGTATCACCATAATTTCAGAGACATTTATGTATATACACATTTTTTAAAGACTGATTGATAATATACCAATTTCAGGAATCTATTGTTTTAGAATGCCTTTCATTTTGAAAAGGACTTAGGTTTTCTTTTTTCTTTTTTCCTCAGAAAAATACAGCATACTGGAACCAGGAATTCACTTAAGAAAATTGATTTGGAACACAAAATGCTATGTAGTTTTCAATATATCCATGCTACAGAAGTGCAGAAGGCTGCATAATTTTACATTACATGATTTGAGGATTGGGCATTTGTGTTTGTTTTTGCTTCCACAATTGCCTGTAAAAAAGATGATGAATTATGAGGTGGTTACAGACTTTAATTTTTTGATTGAGTGGAGGGATTGTATTTATAGAAGGTCATTCACTCCTGTGGGGAAGGTTATTAATATAAGAAATTATGTGCTGAGGTAAACCACCACAGTCAGACAGCGAAATTCATCATTCAAGACTTGTTTAGGGACATGCAAAATGCACTGTAAATTGAGCGTCTCCCTTTCAAGGGGATTGATGCTGTAGCTGGGGAATTATCAGAAAGTTATGATAAGAGTCCTGAAAATTAGTGATGGTCTAAAATACAGTTAAGTTTTTCTTCATTTACCTAGACACAAATCCATATTGAGGTATCTCAATTATTTTTCTGCTTGCCTTATTTGAAAATGCTGGAGGAAAGAAATCGACCTATTCCTATATTCTGGACTAAATTAAATGTACAGATCTTAAAGTAAGTGGTTTCATTAAGTCAAGTGTCTCCAAGTAAATGTGAGCAGTGTTTAGATAATAAACACAAATCCTTTTGGGTAATAAGTTGCCAGTGCTCATTACTGACACAGTGCAGTAAGGGTCATGGACAGCATATCATTGAGGTTATCCTAGGAGCAGACATATTATCAGTTATAGGGATATGTTCAAGAAGTGGAAGAGTGTGGAAAACTATCCTATTCATTTATTTTGAAAAATGGGCAACATGGTAGTTTTTAAAACATAATAAGGAATAGTAAAGGTGCATTATGTGATCTTTAAAGTTCATATTGATTGACAGAACTTGACTTTGTGTTGTCTCTCATACCTTTCAAATTCTTTTGTATCTGATTATCACATTTGAGCCTATTAGCTACTTTCCCTGACAGGCAGGAGAGAGGTTATTATCTCCATAAGGAGATTGGGGTTTAGATGTTGCATCACCTGATCTGGTTTTACAGTGAATACCACACTCTAAGGGCAAAGCCTCTGTGCCACCTGTCTTATCTAAATAATCCCAAATACTCATTTTTTTCCAATTAGCCTTAGCAAATCTATACAGCTTTATGAATGGCACTATAGCACTGTTATAACATGGTCCTACAGCAGAATTGAAGGTTGAAAATGCTCAATTTGATTGAAAAACAGTTTTAAAAATCTACTACCTACCAGACGTTGGGCAGCACTCTATGGACATTAAAGGGGTGGGGGTAGGAATAGACAAAAAACAAATGTAATTATCATACAGAGAAATGGATGTTAAAGGAATTACATTTGCTGTGGATACCAGGACTTACAGAGGGAAATGTAAGCTAATGAGTTTGGCTGTGGATAAGTACCTTTAAGATGCTTGGAGGAATTCAAGAAGGAATATTTAACAAAAAGCAACAACAACAATTTGGGGGGAATGAACCATAGGAAAACAGTTGATTTTAAAGCAATAATTTTTTTTAAGAGGGGGACAGAGATTGAGAAAGACAGAGAGAGAACCAGTTTTTACTTAGTTTTTCATGTCATTGCTCTGACACTGTTGTGAATGTGGTGCTGGGGTTTGAATCCCAGTCCTCATGCATGCCAGGAAAGCACTGTAACCGCTGAGCCACTGCTCTAGCCCCTAAAACAATAAATTTGATACCATCACTTGTAGTTGTATAAGAGACAGCTGAAATTATAGAATTATATGTAGTGACCATTTTAGTAAGAGAATGTTTATGTGGCTATTTACTTATTTTTTTTTAAATTTTTTGGTACCGGGAATTGAATCCAGGGAAGCTTAACCACTGAGCCACATCCTCAGCCCTTTTTATTTTGAGAAAGTGTCAAACTAGATTGCTTAGGACCTTACTAAGTTGCAGATGCTAGCCTTGAATTTACAATCCTCCTTCCTCAGCTTCCCGGGTCATTGAGGTTGCAAGTGTGTGCCACCGATGCTGGGCAATTTTTTATATTTTAATGCAATAAAGAGAAATCTTGTAAATTGTGCCCTGCATGTTTGTAGTTTGTCTTGAAGCTTCACACCAAGTGTTTTTCATTTGTTCACAAACTTATTTTAGAATAACTCACAATGAATTACTGCCGTAGAAACAAATGGCAAACCAACACATTTATTTGACCAGACCTCTCTTGAGATGATGTCTGAATTTTCCTCAAGACTGCATTGATTAGTGTTTCTGATTATGGTAATCAAATAATTCATTTGTGGTTATGGTTCAGAAAGGACTTAAAATATAAAATGTTTCTAGAATATGGTGAGTCATCTGATTCAGGCTTTGCAAGGATGGCAAAAATTGAATGGACAAATTTGCCCCTTAATTTCCTGCATCAGTAAACTATGTGTAAAGCAAGTGTGCCCCATTTTTGCCGGCAATATATTCTCAGAGGCTTGTTTCACAGCACTTCATTTTAAACTGTACTCTTGTTTATACATGAAAATAAATTGAGCAAAAGTTGTTGCCTTGTCTAATTTGACATCAACATAAAACATCGAATGAGTGGATAAAGCTTTCAAAAAGGGAAGTATGTGTTTTATTAGTTGATATTCAATATATGAAGTAGCCAACTGAAGTAAGAGAAAGTAGGTACTGACTTCATTTTTAAGGAAAACTTCATTTGCAAATAGTTTCAGTTTAATGAGCAGTAGAAAATGAGGTTTTGTTATCTTTCATGTGCACTTTCCACAGCTTGTTTAAAAGTTTGTAAATATTTGCTGAATGTGCCCTTTATTAGGTGTATATATGGGTAAGGGTTTTTCCTTCCCTAGGCAAGACTCCTTGGTTGTGTTTAGCTATTTATTTTAATAAGACTGTGAACAAATTTCTACACTTCTCCATGCTTTAGAGAACTCACCAGGGAATAAGAATAGAAAGAATGCTCTGTATTTTGAAAAGATATGTACAATGTCAATTAGCTTAAAAGCACAAAATGAAGGTTGGTAAAATTTATTCAGGGCTTGCTCACAATCAACCATGAACACAAAAGCACCTAAGTTATAGGGATGAATAACATACACAGTTGCCACATGTAGACCTATGTACTTGGCTATATTCAAATGCATATTTTTCAGAGTGTTTGGTTTTAAGTTCCTTGGTCCCTTTCTTTTAGCTGATTTTGAGAATATCTTATTGGTCCTTTGGACCTCACTGATTATGAGCTTGGGGTATCTTGGCTTGAATTGAGGAAAGGTGAATTCTATGAGTACATTTGAATATTGAGTTAAGCAGATGGTTTCCTAAGATTTGGTTAAAAGTCGCTTCCAGGGGGAATTTTTCCACCTATTAAGCTGAATGGCCATCTGGACTGAATGTGCTAGAGAGTCTAAATCCATTCCATTGACAGGTCTTTGTTATTAGCCTCTTGCATTGTAGAAGGGCCCCCAAACTCTGTAAATGTAATTTAAAATATGAAATTGTGGATATGTCTGAATTTGTCTTCGCTTCAATTATTTTAAAAAGAATTATGATAATTTTTACCCTATGTAATCTAAGTAAAATAAAATACAGCATTCATTGATCTCTAAATATTTCATCCTAAATCAGTCTCTGTGCTTTAATTTCCTCATCAATAATAGAGGTTAAGAAAAAAGTCTCTAACATCCTGTTCTAATTTAATATTCTGTGAGTCTACCAAATGTTGTAGTCACTCGAAGATAAAAAAAAGTTGCTACGAACCCTTGCTTGCAAGCACAATTTTTCAGGCCTAGATTCCAAGAACAGAGTTTTAGTGCCACAAATGAGAGAGGGAAAAGAGATCTAATAGAACCTAAACAGAGCCAGGGTTAAAAACACAGCAAAGAGAGACTTAAAGCCATTGAGCTCAGTGTTAGAAGTATGAATCATATTTATTCTGATTTCCTGTTTCTTTTCATTTTGAGTCTCAAAAGAAGCCAGCTATCTTACCCTGTTAGCTCCTTCTACTTGTCTAACACACACACAAGCATCCCACAAGCTACAGGCCTTCATAATCTGCGGAATGTCATATTTTGTTTTTTAACATATCCTTTAGCAGTTTGAGTGATTTCAGAACCTTCTGGATCACAGAGTTAATTTAAACAGTATCTTGTCAGAGATAAGAAACCAACACAAATTAGTGTTGATGATCTCATTCTCTGTTTATCTTAAGTCTCTTGGCAATCAAACCATAAGAAAAAGATACCATGTGAATAGACTCACAGAATCTTTTCTCTCTGTTTCTTTCTTTCTTTTTCTGCTGAAAGGGAGAGAAAAAAAGTCCACTCAGTCTTGTCATATCCTAATAATTCATCATTTAATGTTGGGGAGAAGCTGTTTAAAAATGTTTTATAAAGAGTTTGAAATTGTAAAAGAATGTCACTGCAAGATCACAAAGAGCCATGTTTCAATGATAATTAATTTTAAGTTGAAGCAATATGTACATTTTTCTAAAATTTTTCTGGAATCATATATTATCTTAATTTGAAAATGAATTGCTAACATTTGTTTTAATAGTAAAAGAAATATTTTATAAAATGTTCTTTCTACATAGTTTAATCATGTAGAAATATTGCATCCTTTTCCATGTCATAAAATCTACCATAACCTTAAAATGAAATCTCACTCATTTGCAATGAATATTTCTATTCTGAGATCATCATAAAACAAAAATATGGTACTCTCCAACAAAAAGCTATCATTGTGTATTCCTCTGAAGAATGCTATAGAAGGAAAACACTCCTGTTAAAACTGCCACAATCTAATCCTACTATTTTTAGATTTATTCTTTTCCCCCTTCTATTTTGAATTTCCTAAATGACATCTACATATGCTACTGAATACATCTATATAGAGAGTTCTTTAAGATGACCACTGTTAATATGCTGAAAATTATTTACAGGCAATTAGTATTTCTAATGTGTATTCTTTTGGTGGGGGTGGGTAACAGGTATTGAACCAAGGGGAGCTTAACCACTAAGCCATATCCGTAGCCCTTTTTTTTTATTTTTTACCTTGATATAGGGTCTCACTAAGTTGCTTAGGGCCTCACTAAGTTGCTGAGGCTGGCCTTGAACTTGGAGTCCACTTGCCTCAGTCTTCCTAACTGCTAGAATTACAAGCATGTGCCACAACACCAGACACCTCTATGTGTATTCTTTTTTTTTTTTAATTGAGAGACTTATTATTGAACAACCACACAAGTTTTTAACAAAATAATATAAAGTGTGTATAGATTCTGGGTATTAGAATTAGCCCCAGGAGTTCCCCCCCAAATACCCACCCTTATCCCTCCTTTCCCCTTCCCACAATATCACTAAAAAAGTATTATGTTGTATAACATTACACCTTATCTGGATTTAACACATGATAATAGACCAAGTTTCTCACTGGCCAGGGTCTAGATCCACCCTCCACAAATGAGTGGAGACATCTGGAAAGCAGTGTGGAGAATCCTCAAAAAACTAGGAATGAGTCCACCATACGATCCTGCTATTCCACTCCTGGGTATTTTTCCAGGGGGTTTAGAATCAGCACATTATAGTGACACAGCACAATATCTATGTTCATAGCAGCTCAATTTACTATTGCTAGACTATGGAAACAACCCAGATGTCCCTCGCTGGATGAATGGATCTAAAAACTGTGGTACATTTATACCATGGAATTCTACACAGCAATTAGAAACAATGATATTGCAGCCTTTGAAGGTAAATGGATGTTTATGTGTATTCTTTAAACCAAGCCATGATGAAGTATTTGAATGAATGATGCATTTAGTTGGGAGACTTCTTATACAAGTTTACAGCCTCTTAGGTGCTTCCAAAGTACAATTTTGAACCACGGCTTTTTTTTAAATCATTGATTGTGCTTCATATTTGCTAATGTACATTTTCAAAGAAGATTTCTTTGAATTTGTTTCTGTAATCCATTTCTGGTTCACTTTCATACCTTTTTTTCTCCAGGGGAACAAATCCTTGAGGACAAATAAGGGATGTGTAATGTCTAGAGAGTCATCTAACTGCTAAGATTCTATCACTGGAGGATAAAAAAATGAACAATACAGTGGTTTTGCTTAAGTTATATTAGTTTGGAGCTTGCAGACAAAGAAAGTAATTCAAACAATAGACTATATTACCAGTGACTGCATCAACAAATATTTCTTTGTTTGTTAAATTATATTCCGTCAGGGTTTCTTTGCCCAATTCCATGTGAAGAAACATTTTTTAAGATCTTAAAAATAAGCATGTTTATCACATTCCTTGGATTTATTCCTTAAAATATGCAGAACTCTAATTTTAAAAATAAATCTTACAAATAATCTAGCCTTTTAAATAGTTACATCTAGATAGATCTAAAATTGTAGAAGACTTCCCATTCATTGTCACTGTAATTAGTTTATTTAATTTGGCCCAATTTATTCTAAAATATTTCAAAAGATATTTGAAGAACCAATTCCTTTCAAGAAAGAAACTGGAGATACGGTCAATACGTGAAGTTATAGTCAATGGAAATCAGATCTTTGATTTTGATATTTTTCTCTTTCTGAATAAAAAATGGAAATGGATGCTGAGAGCTAAAATCACAATTTAGTTTTAACAGAGTAATACACATTTTGAAAAATAATAGCAATGATTAAATGGTCATAACAGAGGTAGTGGCAAAGATTCAGGTCTCTAGCATTCCATTTTTCTAAATTATGTACACCATTCTTTGAAGTTAGAGACTGATATTAAAAAATCCAACTCCACCATAGGTCTTAGGATGATACATATAACAATATATTACATATATGGTGCATGTTTTAGCTAGCTTTTCTGCTGTTGTGACCAAAAGACCTGACAACAATTAGAGGAGGAAAAGTTTATTTGGGGGCTAAAAATTTCCTAGTTCTCAATCCCTAGATGATTAACTCCACTGCTCTGGGCTGGAGCATAGGCAGAACCTCTGGATGGAAGGGTGTGACCGAGGAAAGCAGCTCAGAACAGCACACCAGGAAGCAGATAGAGAAAGCTCTGCTCAACAAAGATAAAATATACCCGCCCCCACCCAGCAAAGGCAGGCACCTAGGGAACCCACATCCTATAGTCACAGGTAATCCCTATTAGAGTTAATGCACAGATTAGATCGAAATTCTCATAAGCTGGGCTGGAGCAGTGTCTCAGAGGTTTCGGCGCTTGCCTGGCAAGCACGAGGACCCGGGTTCAAACCCCAGCACCATGTACACAACTAAGTGTTGGAGCAACAAAGGCCATGTGAAACACTAAATAAAGTTGTTTCTCTCTTTCTCTCTCTCACTGTCCCTCTCTCTTAAAAAAAAAAAGAAATTCTCATAAGCTGATTATTTCAGCTCTAAACTTTCTTGCATTATCTCACAGATGAGCTTTTGGGGGACATCTCACATCTAAATCTCAATACTGCATTGGAGACTTGGAGAGTTGGAGTGAATTCTCTAAACACATTTTACAGACAAGGAAAGACACAGAGGATGTCAAATGATGGTAGAGTGGAGATTCAAATCTAATTTCCCCAAGTGCCAGTTGTCACTTTCTAGAGTACTCTGGAACATCACTATTGCAATCAATATTAAAAAGTTGTGGGACTAGAGTGGTGGCTTAGTGGTTATAACACTTGCTTGGCATGTGGAGAACCCAGTAAGAAAAACCAACACCACATACAAAACTAAGTGTCAGAAAAATAAAAAATGGTTGAAAAAACAAATAAAACTGATTTTCTCACTGTCTTAAAAAATAATTTAAAAATATTGTGTATTTTTACTCAGATATAGCTACTGTACAATTTGCATATGTGAGATTAGAATCAAAATATGAAATATTAAATTTAGAAACATATGTTTTGAAATCATGTATTCAAAGAATAATTTGTTTGATTAGTTACTAGGGATTGTACCCTGGAGTACTTTGTCACTTAGCTACATTCCCAGCTCTTTTTTTAAAAAAATTATTTTGAGACAGAAAATTGCTAAATTGCTCAGGCTGGGTTTGAACTTGCTACTTTAGTCTCCGAAGTTGCTGGGATTATAAGCATGCCCAGGTTTTTGTTTTTTTCAAATATTCAATAAAAAAACAAAGCATCATGTGCTTCTACCCCCACACTGGTATGCTATTACCAAATACAGGTTCAAGCTTCATAATATGGGTCAGTTTCAGAAATTTTTACAGTAAAAGAATAATGAATGATTGAACTTATTTAAGAATTTGGCTTGAAAAGGCAGTGTTCAAGTAACTGGCACAGCCTTAAATTCTAAATTCACTTTAAAGCATTCTAGATTTGGATCTCTGAATTAAAGTTGATGCCTTTGGCTGAAGTTTCACTTGACGATTTGTTTCCAAAGATTGGCATGCATATAGCCAAGTCTCATACTGTTTTAAAGGCTTTTTAAAAAAAAAGTATTTCTCATAATACGAGGACAAATTCAGTTGAGATTTTTAAATTTCTCTCTTTAATAGAGAAACTTGAAAGCACAATTATAATTCTCAGTGAGAATATTTTTTCAGATATATATACAATGGAGTTCTACTCAACTGCTAGAAACAACAGTATTGTGGTCTCTGAGGGTAAATGGGTGGCAATGGAAGAAATCATGCTGAGTAAAGTTAAGCCAAACCCAGTCAATAAAGGGTAAAATGATTACCCTGGTTTGTGAAGGCTAGGTCTAACCCGCGCTTAGGTAAATGATAGTCAAATACATGTATTGTATCACCAAGGGCATAACAACACATAATCTAGGAAAACCATAGACATATAGATGGGGAGGGTGGAAGGGAGTAGTGGGGGGATGGGAGGGGGAACAATAGGGAGGGATCTAGAGAGACAGTCAACGTAAACGTTACCCAATCGAGGAGTCAATTAATATTTATGCAATCATTTAATTCTGGAAAATTCACAACCTTATATATGTATATATGCATGTATATTTGCTATAGGGGTGTAATATGGAAGAATCAAGAGACTGGGGTGTGGGCAATGTGGGAGTCACTGGTTTAGGATCAAATGCATATCTGGTTGTTACTTTATATGCATTTATGATTGTAAAACAACTCAACTCCTTAATAAAAAAAAATGAATAAAGAACCTGAAAGAAAAAGAACTATTTCACCCTAAAATTCAGGATCTATTTCTGCTAATCATTAACTATTTAAGTTAGTACCATACACATTTTATTTATATTTATATATTTGAAGCTAAAATAATTTGTAAAATATTATACTCAATCAATGAAGTTACCTATGCAAAATAAATATTTCCTTAATATAAATCTATACATATATTCATAAGCATGCTTCATGTGTTCATGTGTGCACACACACATATAAATGTAATTCATGAATGGCTGCCTCTATGTAGGATAATATTTAGTGTATGGAAAGCCCATCATTTTGTCCCTGGATTCTCTTCCATTTTAGACTTAATTATGCACCTTGGTGCTGTTGATACTACTTATAAGCATGCTATAAAATTATACTGTTGTTTTCTACTAAATTAATTTCAGTAATATATTTTACCCTTTTTCAGAACTCCTTGGAAATTTTAACCAGTTCAAGAACTGCATTTACTTGTTCCTTTTAAGTATTAATTATCTAGAATGAAAATTAAACACCAGTAGAAATAAGCAAAGACAATTGATTATATTGTGATTCATGAGTTTTCTC
Source organism: Aplodontia rufa (assembly GCA_004027875.1). Lineage (NCBI taxonomy): Eukaryota > Metazoa > Chordata > Mammalia > Rodentia > Aplodontiidae > Aplodontia > Aplodontia rufa. Next base: position 9,174 of record PVKS010025082.1, on the reverse strand, counting down.
ATTTCAGTATGAAAACAGCAGAAAGACTTATCCTCAGATTCCCAGCACACACATCTAAAACAAGACCTCTTCTACTATGTTGGGAATTGTAAGGACATTTTTAGTCAATCAAATTTTATTTGTGTTGAGGAAATTTCAGTTTTAGTTTTTCTTCCAGGTGTTTAAAAATAAATGCAGAAAAAAATCTAGGGATTTTATAAAAATAAATGTTAAAATGAACTTGAATGATCTGCAACGTAATTACTGGGATGTAATGCTGATTAATTTTGCACTGAGTGTTATTTCATTCCCTGGTATACATTTAGCTAGAAGTTCTCTCATTTTAAGTGTGTGGAAAGTTCTGAAGTCTTGCATTGCCTGCTTCCATTTATTTAAAATGCAGAATTAAGTTGCAATGTGCCAAGTCAACTGATATTAACAGTACTTTGTTCCAGTATATAGCATGTAATCCTTTTGTAATTTAAAAGCTTTCAATACATTATTGTTCTTGTAAAATAGCTTTACAGTAAGGCAATAATACAAGGTTTGGAGGATCAATGGAGAAATTGTAAAGCATGAGACATTAGTGTTTGAAGTATACTTTCTGAGGAAATTTGATTTCAATGTATGCCCATAACAACTGGGTCAAAAAATTGTACAGAACTCTATATAACATCTGTGAACCATTTAAAGCAAAGTGTGGTAATGTTCATAGAAGCAGCTAAGATTTGTGGTCTACATAAAGGTGGCTTCTCATCGTTCTTCCTTGGTGAATAATAACATAAAAACACATCCAGTTTATCTATATTGCGTTAGAGAGACCAGTTGTAATTCATGAGAAGAAATTTACAGCTCCATATATTTATGTATTTATTAAGGAAAATTGTGTTTACCCTTCCATGCCTAGCACCACAGTAGCACCTCTGCCTTCAGCACTCTTTGGCATACTTATCCTTCTGTTCCTAGAATCTGTTTTATTGCACATTTAGAAGGAACCTGCTGACTAACTTTGACATAGAGTGCTATTGTTAATTATTGATTGAGTTTCCAAATATTCTCAAAGAAAGCAAAATCTTTATCTTTATTCCCCACTTTCATTCAATGTTGTACTCAGAAATGGAGGCAAAATTCACCTTAACATACTCTGCCCAAATCTGAATGAATGTTTATATTTGGAACATATCTCTAATACCAGTTCTATCCCTATCCCCGTTTGTCTCTTTTCCTAACCTTGTCAATAGGCCCTGAAGAAATGCTTTGACCATCATGCATAGAAAAGCAACAGAACTCATATTTCTCCAGGAATAGACAACACAGAGTTCCTAAAACTATACTAACCCAAATGTTTATAGCAAAATGTTGTTCTGAAATGCTACTTAAGTAAGAGAAAGAGAGAGAGAGAGGGAGAAAGAGGGGAAGAGAGGGAGGGAGGGAGAGAGGGTGGAAGCTAATTCTTGGTTATGAAACTTAGCACCTATATATTTTATAAAACTGTTAAAATTGTTTAAAAAATGCCAGGCAGTCTATGACAGAGACTATTAAATTTGGAATAGTATATAAAGGTGGAATTTCTATACGAGGGAAAAAAAGTTTCATCAGCCATTCAGTTTAGTGAATTTCTTCAGACTTTAATTTTACATTCTTAAATATTTTCTTCCCAATCCTCTCTTACATGTGTTAAAATTTTTCCTGTGCATAAAATTTTCCTATATTTTAACTGTTTTGGAACACATGGCTTCTATTTATTATACTATAATGTTGTAAATTGAGGTAAATATCAAACTAACACTTTAAAATTGACCCACTGTTAACAACAAAGTGCTCCCTAAGAAATTTATCTCTATCTGTTAATTTCACTTGATCATAGGGAACTATAATTAAGGGAGCCAACTGGTCTATTTAATGGTCTGTGCCAAAATACTATATAAAATCAGCTTTTGTTTTCTCATAAATCCCACTTGCAATAGTCAGCTTCTCACTGTTCATTGAGCAGTTGTGACTACCTCCATCTGGCTAATCTCTCTGCAAATCTGGATTAAAAATGGAAAAGCTTTTTGGAACAGGAGAGAAAGTACTTTTGAGGGAGAAAAGAAAAGAGGGGATACCTTTGAAGCATCAATAAAGAACATAAAATAGGTGTCTCTACATTGACAGATGTAGCAGAATGTAGACTGTGAAAAAGGAGGAAAAGGAATCCCACAGAGGAGATGAGGAGACTATGGGTGGTTGCTTACAGGTATTGAAACAGGTACCAGTCAGCTTGCATAAGTGTAGGAAGGGGTCAGCTGCTGCAGGAGAAAATTGACCTGGGTGGGTCAATTTTGCAAAGTCCCCTATTGAGGGAAAAGTGACAGTTCCAAGAAGTTGAACAGGACCTAATTTTTTCATATATGCAGTGGGTAAAGTAAAAAGTTTCCACTTAATTATTAGCATATGACTGTGATAAAATTACTTCTTACTGTGAAGAGCTAAGGGTCCAGTTTAAGGAACAAAGCCTGATAACTGAACCCCCACTGCTGTGTTTAATATTCCTACTGTGAGTACTCTCAAACTACAGTACCAGTGAGTCTGGCTTTTGAAATAGCATTTGTAATAAAAAGCTTACATATTGGGAATGCTAGGTTTGCAAATAGCTCATTTAGTGGGGACAAAAACAAATAAAAATGAAAAAAGAAAAATGACTGACTATAAATAAATTATCACCTAGACAGAGAGAAGCCAAAACAAAATAGATGAATATAAATTAACATACAATTTTGTAAAACAATTGTTTATTCTTTCATCTATTTTACTTAAAGTATTCACTGAGTACCTAGTAATATTGCAGCCATTGTGCAATGTGCTGGAGATAAGCTGTCAACAGGAGGAGCACATCCCATCTTAACGTGAAAGAAGACTAAACTGCATTTGAAGGGAGTCGAGAAAGCATTGTAAGCTCTAGTTCACAGCAGAAGGGAAAACCAGTATGCTCTTAATCCAGCTTTAGAAAAATATTTCCTACCAAAAAGGTGAGGATGGACTTTGAGCCAAATCAGAAGGAACCCAACTAAGTACAAAGCTTCTTCATGTCTGAAGTTGCATGTGTCCAAGATCTTGCAATTATTAAGCTCTTTCAAGACCATTGTCAATAATCCCATGAGAGGGATGGTCTGAATTTTTCGAAAAGCCATGTTTCTTCTTCTATGTGCTTATGAATTGTCAGGTGTTTGAAAAGGTCATAGAAGCACAAAGAAGTAAGGAAAATATCTATGTTCACACATATCAAAATCAAAATATGCTAATATTTGTGATATTTGTTTCAAATTTAAAAAAAAATTAAAGATAAGAGGGAGAATAAATAATTTTTTAAAATGAATGGACTCCCTGGACACTACACACACACTTGGCTTTCCCTTTCCCTTTCCAACCCCTTGTGGTCTGCCCTTTTTTCTTACTTCACATAAGCAATTTCAACCTCAAAATTGACAAGTACTATAGCCTTCTATATCACTGATTTGATAAGCTATTAGTATAAACATTTTGTTTTAAAATTCATCATGCTGTGTTTTCATTTTAAATCAAAGTATGCATTGCCCAAATTGAATACATGTGTTCATTGAAGTCCAATAAGCATTTTCACTTTGTTTTCTAACTATGATGAAAGATGACACAAAAATAATCCAAAAACAAAGGGTATATATCAATTATGAGACAGCTATGTTTCAGGAAATTGAATGATGAGAACAAATTTTCAGAAATAATAACTCACTTAAAAACAAATTTAATCAGTTTCTAGGAGAACTTACAAAAGTATGAGTTTTGATATAATATTGTTTAGGACAGTGTATATAGGGCTTTGTCTTATTATACATTGGAAATTGTCTGTATGTGTCTGAGAAGGTATTTTAGAGCCAGAAACTATTCCACATGTGCATGACCATCATTGTGACAAGAATCATGAAGGAACAGCAGTGGTCAGGCCTCATCCTTTCTAGTACTTCCACTTTTAATAACAATAGCATAAACAGCTAAATGATTCCAGAAAGGACATGAAAAGAAACAAGAACTATGAGGGGGTGGCATCCTGGAAGGCTAGTGATAAAAAAATGTTTCCAGAAGAGAGAGTGATGTGGTGTTAAGTTAGGTGAGGACTGAGAATTGACCTCTGAATTACATGAAAGTCCTTGCTATCATGGTAGAGAAGTTTACGTGGAATGGAGATGGTGAAAAATCTGATAAATTGAATCTCTCTAAAGGGATGGAGAGAAGTTGGAGACACTAAGTATAGAAAACTCTTCAATATAAATTCTTTTCTGCAAATATGAATTTATAATTTTCTTTCAGAATTTTTACACTAAATATCTTGAGAATGTTTTACAGTTCTCATGAAAGGAATCCTTACTTTATTCAAATGGGTAGAAATAACATTTTCAGGGGGCGTTTTTAACAAAGAGAATTGTTATTTAATGAAACATATAGCACAAAAATATGAAGCTACTGCTTCTGTAATGATCACAAGAATTTTATAACAGTGCGATTGAGTTTTAGCAAACAACCTTGATTTTGTAAGGAGGTAGGAGGAGGAGTAGAATAATAGTGCACATTGCTGCTCCACAAGAGATGGGAGGAAAATGTAAGAACCACCTTTTTAGTAAAGAAAACAGCTGTGTCTTAGTTATGGTTATGTGATTTTCATGAGTCTTTTGTTGCTTTGCTACTGTTGATTTTTTTTCTCTTGATATCATGGCAATGAAGTGCTTTCTTAGGAATTTGTGTCAAAAATAAAAGAGCTAAAGTACCTGCTTATGTGGCAAGTTTGAGTGGGTATTTCTATAGGTGGTGAACAATAATTTTGCAATAAGTAAAATAATTGTGGTGAAGAGGCAAGATTTATCCATCTATTAAAATACAGGTATCAATCACAGGCAATGGAAAGCATCAACTGAGTTTTAAAGTATAAAACAAATGTAGTTATAGTGATTTCCATTTAATATGATTGTTGTTATTGAGCTGTAGTTTGATTTACATATGAATTTTTCAATATTAAATCTGAATTAGCAAATCCATTCTGACCATAGTTCATTATATAGTTATTCATAGTTATGTTTTCAAACAGTATACATTTTTTTGGTTGGAGAAATTTTATATATTTTTAAAATAAATCTTCCTGTTTCAGGTAGCAACAGTCCCTGAGGTAGAAACTTGTTAGGAAGGATTCATAGTGATTAAATTCTTTTTCCTTAAGATTATTTTTTCCTTAAAGGTTTAGCTATTTATAATATTCGATCTCAAAACATTATTTACAGTGTTATTTTTTTCCTTTTTGCTCAGATTTATAGCTTTGTAATTCCCAGAGGCAATTTACATCATAACTCTCAAATATTCCAAGAAGTGAGGAAATAACAGTGGGTTAAAATTTTCCTTTGAAAAATTTTGCATTCACCATTCTGCAAGCAGAGACTGCACCAGAATCAAACATAGGAAAGGTTTGATGGTGGAGTTTTTCTGGAATGGAGGGACTTACCTCAGTGTCACAGACCTATTGTAAATGCATTCATTTTGTCCATGTTTCATATTTCCTTGGATTGATTTTAGGAGAAAAGCAATGAAGGTTAAAACTCACCCTTGGCACCCCACCGTTAGTGAAGAGCACCCTGGGTAGTCATCCCTTACATGAAATCCAATTCTATAATTCATTGTTTCTACTGTTGATCTTAATGCACTTATGGTTTCTGTTTATCTTTAAATCAATCCTCACATATTCTGTGGTGAAACTACTATCAAAACTTTCATGATTCGTGACAATTCATTTCTTCAAGCCCGGCATATGAAGGCCCTTCTGTCTTGAATGCGTGCTAACCATGCTTCTCTGATCTGAGGATCTCTCAAGACTCTGCCCATGTTTCAGATCCAAGAGTCTAGTCATTTTTTCTTCCTTTTCTCTTAGCAATCTGTGCAGCCACTTTTACATAGCATTTTTATTTTATACCATGGTAGCTATCTGTTTCCATGTATGGCGTCACTGCTCAAGTTGGAATATTATTGATATTTAATGTCCTGTCTTGGTGAGCTAGTAAAATCCTAATACAGTATGCAATCCACAAATTGAATATCAATTGAAATGCAAACAAACAAAATAAATGGCCAAATATATGAACCAATTAAGGGGGACACAGCAAGTTATAAATGACTCACATCTTGTCAATTAGGATTTCTTCTACTGGGCAAACGCTTCCTCAAATGGCATTGAGTATTTCTGAATCTCTCTCTTCCACATCTGTGAAATGATTCTGTTTTCTACCCATCTGCAAAGGATTCTACTGGATAATAATACTTTCTTGGGTTGGAGGGTTTGAAGTTTTATACAGATAAAGGTTGTTTTAAGGTTCAAAGGCATTACAATATATCCATTAAAAAATATCACAAGTTAAAGAAATAACTAAGACTGAGAAGTAAGATATCAAATTGAGTAAAGATTGAGTCCAAGATTCATGATGGTGTCATGAGAGCTAAATAAGTTCCAAACTTAACCCAGGCATTCTTAACTCTGGCTGCACCTTAGAATTACCCAATACTTAAGAAATATTCTGCCCGGGCTCTAATATAACTTGTGTGTGGTGGTGCTCAGTCGTTGACATTTTTAAGATGTTCCCCAGGTAAGAGAACAGACATAAGAAAAACTGCTGGGTCACAGCAATTTAGGAAATGTTCCTTAGTAGAAAAACTGCATAATAAATGAGACATTTAAAAAAGATTAATCAGCATGAATAGATATGAGTAGAGGCCACGACAGAATTTGAGTGATTAAAATGTCCAAGAACACTACAGATGAAAATAACTGTTTTAAGGCCTATCCCCTCACCACTCCATTTATTTATTCATTTATTTATTCTTTCTTCAGATAGCTAAGGTAGCTGCTGTGGAGAAAGAGCCAGGAAAGGTCTCCATAGCTAACAATGAAGTTGTTCAGACAAACTTAGGTACATTGAAAGGATCAAAATCAACAAAGCAGCATTTCACAAAACTATGTGTTAAAATTATTCTGGTTGCAAGAAGAGGTTAAAATGCCCTCGCTTTCATTGAATTCACTTTAAAAAGTTCCTAGAGGAGGCAAGCTCTGAATAAGATTGAAATCAAGTTGTCTGTACACAAGAGAGTCATAAAAATACTTTTTTATGCTAAAAGGTTTATAATATGGGTGTTTTGGGTTTAAGAGTCTAGTACTTTTCTAGATATAGCTTTTTTCTTATAATAAGACAATTGATATCTGTAAACTGTAATGTCAGTGTTTAAAAACGTATTTAATATGATGGATCTGAAATGAAAATATACTGAATTTCAATAACTTGAAGTCATTTGCTTTTAAAAATGTTTCTCAAAGTGAATTTCTAAAAGGATTTTTCTTTGACATAGGAAAAGTTAACAGTTCATTAGTGAAGAGAAAACATGATACTAGTTAGGAAAAATTGTTTGCTTCCCATTAATGTCATAAAATGTATGCATGTATTGTATCTTATGAAGAAGAAATGACGTATGTCAATGATTAACCTCATCTCGAGGAACTTCAGTATCTTTTTGTTTTGTTTTTTGGTTTTGGGTATTGAACCCAGAGGCACTTAACTACTGAGCCATATCCCCAGCCCTGCAGTATATTTTTATTAAAGAAAAAATCTTTCAAACTATAAAGTTATGCATAACAAATTATCAAATAGCAATACTTAAAATACTCCTTCCCTTCATTCTGTGAAGAGATTTAAAAAAGAAGGAAGGAATGGCCCTGGAAGTGAATATGTTTATTTTCATATGAGAAACTCTTGTGAGGAATATGGAGAGCAGCCATTTTTACAGTGAAAAGCCAAGCTATAATTTAATATCTGAGGTTCTGTAATTCACATCCACTTTGAAGTAACTTATTTTAGTTAGTTTGTTTTTAAAAATATATTGTAGGGGCTGGAGCGATGGCTCAGCAGTTGGAGCACTTGCCTGGCAAGTGTGAGGACCCAGGAGGGTTCAAACCCCAGCATCACATACACAACTAAGTGTCAAAGAAACAAAGGCCAGATGAAAAATTAAATAAAATGGGTTCTTTATTTCTCTCTCTCTCTTTCTCTTTCCCCGTCTCTCTATTTAAAAAATATATTGTATGTAGAACAGGAAAAGTGAACTAATATTTTAAGACTGAACTTTTAGTTTATCATTTTTGTCTATTTCATATATATCATTTGTAAAGGCAGTTTGTGTGGAAGAGAGGGAAATAAGGAGTAGTCCTAGGAAGCTGGATAGACATGATATTATCCCCCCATATATTCCTTTGTAAGTATCAGAGGCTAATATATATATAATCTATCAAGCACTTAGGTTATACCTCTCACAAAGAGTAGTGTCATGTAAATTTTAGCTACTGAAACCATAAATATAATAAAATAATTCTGCTTTAAAATAAGAAAAGCTTATATTTCTTCAGTTTAGTGAGAACATTTTGACAATCTGTTTATCCGGAAGATATTTTTTTTACCTTTTTGGTGAAGGCTCAATATTATTGTATAAATCTATGGGTGTAGACACTTATTAGCTCAAATGGCATTTCATTGTTAGGCTCATAACAAACAGCCTTGTCTCTCAGTAGAGAGACTACTCTAAATGTGGAGTAGTTTGTCACAATTGTTTGGTAATCTCTTTCAGTGTAACTCTTACAGCAAAAGTGACAATATTCCTGTCACTCCTCAGAATTGTCCCAGCTCTGCGGGTTTCCACATTCAGGAGAATGAAGAAAGTCATTATGAGGTATGCCATATCTCTATCAAGAACATCCTAGTACTGAGCGATTTTCATTTTCCTCATTTTAAAAGTTCTATGTTAAATATTTTAGGTATTTTCTTTGCTGACCTCTTTTAAGGTCACATTTTATTTGAGTGCTTTAAATAGGTTTAAGTAAACAATTTTAGAACAAAAACAATCAATGATATTATTTTTCCTCTTGGGCAATGGCCCAGCTACTACGTAGAATGTTCATAACATTGAATAAAAAAATCATAACTTTTAAAACTTAGCTTTGGAAAAAGTAATGAGTGACTTTCTTTTAGCCTTAGAAGTTTTTATTTTAATTTTTTTATTTTTGAGCAACCTTACAAGATTTTAACAAGACAATATAAAATGTGTATAAGATGTGTATATATATTCTGGACATTGCAACTGTCCCCAGGAGTGCCCCCCCCC
>PVKS010025081.1:0-30267 GCA_004027875.1 Aplodontia rufa | reverse complement strand
TCAACCCAGACACTGGAAGCAAGAAGGTCTTGGAATAATATCTTTCAACGTCTAAATGATCACAACATGCAGCCTAGAATTCTATACCCAGCAAAGCTCAGCTTCAAATTTGATGGAGAAATAAAAACTTTCCATGACAAAACAAAACTGGCAGAATTTGTCAACAGAAAACCTGCCCTACAAAGAATTCTCAAGGAAATACTCCAGACAGAAGAACAAGTACATGATACCCATAATCTACAAACTGAAGAAATTCAGTGAAGGTATCACCTACCAAGAACCAACCAAGGCAACCACAGAAATAGCTAAGTAAGACTCAATGACTACGAAACAACTGCACACTTCTATCTTAACACTGAATGTGAATGGTCTAAATGCACCACTCAAAAGACACAGACTTGCAGACTGGATCAAAAAACATAATCCAACCATATGCTGCTTACAAGAAACTCACCTAACAGGCAAACACATCCACAGACTAAGGGTGAAAGGATGTTAAAAAATCTACCATGCTTCTGGCCAAAGAAAACAAGCCGGTGTCGCTATACTTATATCCGACAAAGTAAATTTCAATCATAAATCAATCAAAAGAGATAAAGAAGGCCACTACCTAGTACTAAAAGGAACCCTTCAACAGGAAGAAATAACTATAGTTAATATTTACTCTCCAAACAACAGTGCACCCAATTACATGAACAAATTACTTCACGACATCAAACCTCTCGTGGATCATAACACAATAATACTGGGAGATGAAGACAAGTTTATTAATAAAAGGGAAACTTTTTAGCTTTATTCCAAAACAAAGCTTACAGAATGTTAGACAATGCTTACTTCTCCAATTGGAGCATGAAGGGGAAGATAATATTGTTCTTGTGTTTCTATTCCAGATCCATGTTCCTTTTTTTTTTTTAGGGCTGAGGACCGAACTCGGGGCAAGCACTCTGCCACTGAGCTAAATCCCCAATCCCCGTGTTCCTTATTAAAGAGGCCATGTCACATTCATTTCTTCTAACGCCTCTTAGTATTTTTGGTGAAGGGAGTGGAGAAGGTCTAGGCCCATGCCGTTGTTTCACCTCTCAGGATCCCCATGTCAACCCACTGTCAACCCACTCTCTCATGTCATTGTGAACATTTTAGAAAATATCATGAAATTGGTCCTTTCAATTTTGGAATGGCATAGAGTTTCCCTGAGTTTGCACTGCACCCACCCACCTTTTGTGAGAATAAGGTGAAATGCATGCAGCCTCTCTGGAGAATGATGGAGCATTGAAGGTGTGCTACCGGCCTTGCAGATTTTTACCTTTCTCCTGTAGACACTAGTTCAGGATGTGGGGGAATAGTGGTTGTAAGGTCCCAGGATATCTTTCTCATTTCATTTGGAGTCCCCAATAATCATGACCATGGATGTCCATTATTAATGCATGAGAAAATTCTGCTGGTTCTGCCTAGAACAACTACCTTTCTTTTCCATACACAAAATTCTATAAATATTTCAGATTCTATCAGTCAACTTTTCATTGCTGTAATCAAAGTGCCTGACAACAATGACTTAGAGGAGGAAAAGGGTTTTTTTGTTGTTTTTTGTTTTTTTGTTGTTGTGTGGCTTCTTTTTTTTATTGGGGGTGGTTATTGAGAGATTTATTATAGAACAACCATACAAGTTTTTAACAAAATAATATAAAATGTGTATATATTCTGGATATTAGAATTACCCCCAGGAGTGTCCCCCCAAAATTACCCACCCATATCCCCCCCTTCCCCTTCCCACAATATCTCTAAATAAGTATTATGTTGTATAACATTATACCTTATCTGGATTTAACACATGATTTATTTTGAGCTCTTGGTATCAGAGGTCCCAGACAGCTGACTCACTTCATTGACCTGAACCTTGAGGTGAGGCAGATCACCATGGCAGAAGGGCATGGCAGAGGAATTCTGCTCCCCACTTGGCAAGCAGGTAGTAGAGGGGAACAGAGAAGTGAAGAGAGGAAGGAAAGCATGGAAAGAGAGAGAGATAAAAGGCCAGGGACAGACAGTCCAGCCCAACCTCCAAAGATCTCTCTATTCCAGCCACAACCCACCTGCCTACAGTTACCACCCAGTAGTCCATTCAAATTATTAATTCATCAAATGGATTAATCCACTGATGAGGTTACAGTTTTCATAATCTAAAACTGCTACATTACCTAATACATGAGCTTTCATAAAGAGCTGGTTTCCCTCATAAGGACTTCTCTGACCTTTATCCCCCTTGGATAGAATTGCATCTTATTCCCAAGGGCATTTTACACTTAGAGGACATCATTGAACCATCAACTTCATTGTAATCATTTTATATGTGTTTCTTTCTTATTAGGCTGAAAGTTCTCAAGGCAGAACAATCCACTGTCTATTTTTGGCAGCCCTAAATATCTTGCACATAGTTGATGCTTCATAAGTGCTGGTTGATTTGCCTATGCCAAATCCTTCATAAATCAACTCTCACAGATTCTTCATGAACACTGTCTTGGTGAGCAGCACATCTCTTCCTGTAAAAACTTTAAGAAATCAGCCTCCAAATTCCAATTGCCTGTCAGTCACAACCCAATATCCTAGTTACCTAACTTCTGTGACCAACCTTTTTTTGTGAAAATCTAATAACATTCACAATAGCATGAACTTCTTGAATATTGAAAACATACATTTAGTGCTTTTAAAAAGAATATGGCACAGAGATCACAGTACCCTGTGATCTTTTTGGGCCAGTAGATCTCTTTATAATAACTTTTGATTTTACCTCCAAAGCACTACCTTTAAGCACTAATTGGAAGTTCAATCCTTGTGTTTTCAGGAATTTTTGGCTGAATTTTTTAAATTATAATGAAAAGTTGTGTTGTTGTACAATCATAAATGCATATGTAGTAACGATAAGATATGCCCCCAATTGTATCCTCAATCACTCTGACATCACCCACACCAGTCTCTTAACTCTTGACCTTTCTATATTCCCCCATAATAGATATGCCATATATGTATACATGTGTTATGTATATATACACACATATATATTCCCCCATAACACATATACCATATATATATGTGTGTGTATGTATGTGTGTGTATGTATATATACACACATATATATTTTTCCAGAATTAAATGATTGCATAAGTATTATTTGACTATTCAGAGGAGGAAATAATAAACTATATTATTGATTTCCCCCCAGATACCACCCTCCCTATCATTTCTTCCTTTCCCCTCACACCCTCCCTCCTTTTTCCTCCACCCTCCCCCACATATCTATGGTTCACCTAGACTGTGTGTTGCTTTAACTTTGGTGAGTGTAGTACATGCACTTGACAACCCTTCACCCAAGCCTGGGTTTTGCTCAAGCCTCCACAACTGAGAGAAAACACTTGACTCATCAGTCTCTGTGTTTGGCTAATTTCATTCAGCATAATTTCTTCCATTGCCATCCATTTATTTCAAATGTCATCATATCGTTGTTTCTAATAGCTGAGTAGAACATATATAATCACAAAGCTGTGATTGTATGTATAAAATCTGTGTGTAGGTGTGTATATATATATATATATATATATATATATATATATATATATATTTATAATCACAGCTTTTGTTTCTATTCAAGAGACAGGCATCTGGGTTGATTCCATAATTCAGCTATTGTAAATTGAGTTGCTATGGGGCTGGAGAGGTTGCTCAGTGGTTATGGCACTTTCCAGGCATGTGCAAATATACAGATTCAAACCCCAGCACCCACATACACAACTAAGTGTCAGAGCAAAGAAATCCATGTGAAAAAGTCAATAAAAATTGATTCTCCCCCCCTCCCTGCTTCACTTTCCTTCTGTCTTTAAAAAATAAAAAAATAAAAAAATAAAAAAAAATAAATTGAGTTGCTATGAACATAGATTTTTCTGTGTCACTGTAATGTGCTGATTCTAGCTCTTCTGGGAAAATACCTAAGAGAAAGACAGCTAGGTCATATGGTGGATCCATCCCTAATTTTTTGTGCAGTCTCCACACTGCTTTACAAAGTGCCTGAATCAGTCTGCAGTTCCACCAACAGTGGGCTAAAGTTCCTGTGTTCCCACAAACCCTCCAGCATCTCTTACTGTTTATATTCTTCATCTTTGCAAATCTGACTGGTGTGAGGTGAAATCTTAATGTTTGCATTTCTCTCATTACTAGTGTTTTAGAACACTTTCAAGTCTATTCATTTGCTAGCTCAATTTCCTCTATTGAGAAGTTTCTGTTTAGCTTTCTGGCCCAGTTATTGATTGGATCATTTGTGTTTTTTGTTCAGTTTTTTGAGTTCTTTGTAAATTTTGAAATTTAGGCCCCTATGGGAGGAATCACAGGCCGTGGTTATCTCCCATTCTGTAGGCTCTCTCTTGACAATTTTTACCAATTCCTTGGCTGAGCAAAAGCTTTTTAGTTTAATGGCATCCCACTCATTGATTCTTGACTTTAATTTTTTCACTTTGGGAGTCTTGTTGAGAAAATCATTGTCTATTCCCATATGCTGAAGTGTCACTCCTGATTTTACTCCTAGCAGTTCTATGGTATCTGGTTTAATTCCTGACTCCTTGATCCAATTTGATTTGATTTTTGTGCAAGGTGAAAGATGAGTATCTAACTTTAACTTCCTGCAAGTGGCTATCCAGTTTATCCAGCAAAAGCTGTTGAATAGGCTATCATTTCTCTTTTGTCAGAGATAGATGTTTCAAGATTTTTGGGTTTGGCTCAGAGTCTTCTATTCGATTCCATTGCTCTTCATTCCTATTTTGATACCAGTACCATGTTGTTTTTGTTATTACCAGCCTATAGTAAAGTTTTAAATCTTGTGTTATGAATCTTCCTGTTTTGCCTTTCTTCCTTAGTAATGTCTTTACTATTTTGGGTTTCTTGCTGTTCCAAATGAATCTGAGGATTGTGTTTTCTATATCTGTAAAGAATGACGCTGGTATCTTAATGGGGATTGCATTGAATCTATATAGAGCTTTTGGCAAATGACCATTTTGATTATATTAATTCTGCCTAGCCAAAAACATGGAACATCTTTCCATCTGCTCAGTTCTTCTTCAATTTCTGACTTCAGTGTTCAGTAATTTTTGTTGTAGAGGTCTTTTACTTCCTTTGTTAGATTAATTCCCAGGTGTTTTATTCTTTTCGAGGATATTGTGAATGGGACTAACATTCTGATTTCTTTTTCTGACCTGTTATTCTTAGCATATAGGAAAGCTATTAATTTATGGGTATTGATCTTATAGTCTGCCACTATGCTCAATCTGTTTAAAGGTCAAGCAGTTTTCTGGTGGAGTTTTTTGAATCTTCCAGATAAAGGATCATGTTGTCAGCAAAATGGGATAGTTTAACTTCCTCTATTCCTATTCTTATCCCTTTGATTTCCTTCTCTTGTTTATTTCTCCAGGTATGATCTCAAGAATATGTTGAATAAACGTGGTGAGAGTGGGCAGCCTTGTCTTGTTCTTGAGTTTAGTGGAAATGCTTTCATCTATTCTTCATTAAATATAATAGTAGTTGAGGGTTTGGCATGAATGACCTTTACATAGTTCCTTTGATCCCTATATTCTCCAGAGTTTTGAGCATAATTGGGTACTGGGTTTTATCAAACACATTTTCTGCAACAACTGAGATGGTCATATGGTTTTTGTCCCTAATTCTGCTTAAATGATGAATCACATTTATTGATTTGCATATGTTGAACCAGCCATGCATACATGAAATGAAGCCCTCTTGATCATGGTGAATTATCTTGTTACTATGTTTTGAATATGATTTGCTGGAATCTTATTAATGAATTTTTCATTGATATTCATCAGGGATATTGGTCTATAGTTTTCTTTTTGATGTGTCTTTGTTGGGTTTTGGTATCAGAGTTATGGTTGCCTCATAAAAAGTGTTTGGGAGAGTTCCCTCCTTACAATTTCTTGAACTAGCTTAATAAGGAGAGGTATTAGCTCCTCCTCACAGGTGTGATAAAACTCAGGAGGGAATCCATCTGTTCCTGGGCTTTTCTTTGGAAGGCTTTTAATTGCTGTATGGATTTCAATGCCTGTTATTGGGTTGTTTAGGCTTTCAATATTATCCTTTGTTAATTAAGGAACGCTGTATGTGTCTAGAAATTTGTCCATGCCTTCCAGATTATCTGATTTAGAGATGAACAGTTCTTCAAAATATATTCTGATAATCTGTTGGATTTCTATGGGGTCCATGGTGATTGCTCTTTTTCATGAATGATTTTGTTGAAAAATCCATTAGTGAGATTAGCTAGAGTTATTAATTGTTTTGTTAATTCTTTTTATTTATTTTGGTTACTGTTTTCTATTTCATTGATTTCAGCTCTGATCATGATTATTTCCTGCCTTCTGCTAGCTTTGAGGTTAGATTGTTTTTGTTTTTGTTTTTGATTTTTTTTGTAGGTATTTGATGTGGAGCATAAGCTTATTTCTTCAGGATCTCTCTTGAATTTTAATTTTAATGTAGGCACTCAGTGGTATAAATTTTCCCCTTAAAAATGCTTTCATGCTCTTGCAAAGGTTTCAATATTTTGTGTCTTCAATCCCATTATTCACATTCAAAAATTTCTTGACTTCTGCTATCATGTCTTCTTGGATTCATTCTTCACTTAATGGGTATTAGTTGATATCCATGTATATTTACATTTTCTGTTATAATTTTTGCTCCTAATTGCTAGGATCATAGCATCATGGTCTGATAGGTTATATGGGATTTTACCTACTTTTAATATTTGCTGAGATTTTCTTTGAACTTGAATGTGATATGTTTTGGAGAAGGATCCATGTGCTGCTGAGAAGAAGATACGTACTGCCAATTTGGAGTCAAATATTCTGTAGATGTCAAGTTCAGTGATTTATGGAGTTGTTTAGACTGAAGATCTCTTTATTATTTTTTGCTTTGATGGTCTGTCTATTGGTGATAGCGGAGTATTAATGTGTTCCAGTGTTATTGTGTTTTGGTCCATAAGTGGTTTTATGTCATGGAGTAATTCATCCACATTCTTGGAAACATTGGCGTTTGGAGCATATTTACTATGGTTATATCTTCCTCATGTATTGTTCCCTTTATTATGACACAGTGACCTTCTTCATCTCTTCTGATTAAATTTTGGTTGAAGTCTACTTTGTTGGATATAAGTATTGCAACACCATTTTGCTTTCTTGGGTCATAAGCCTGGTCGATTTTTTCCCATCCTTTCACTCTCAGTCTGTGGATGTCTTTAGCTGTAAGGTCAGTCTCCTATAAGCAGTTATTGTTGGATTATGTTTTTTTATCCTATCTGCTCATCTGTGTCTTTTGAATGGTGCATTGAGACCATTCATCTTCAGTGTTAGGATAATTATGTGGTTGTGGTTCATAGTAATAGTGTTTTATTAGTTCTGTGCTGTGTTAATTACCTTTTGATAAGTGTGTACTTTTATCGAATTTTTCTGTTTGTAAGATTTGAGGATTGATTTCTTGTTCTTCTATTTGGAGTTTATCTTGGAGGATTCTTTGTAATGCTGGTTTTCTGTTCATGAATTCTGCAAGTCTGATCTTATTGTGAAATGTTCTTATTTCCCCTTCAAATTTGAAACTGAGTTTTTCTGGGTATAGTTTTCTCGTCTGTGGTCATTCAGACATTGAAAGTTCTCCTTCCAGGATCTTCTTGCTTGTAGAGTAGAGCTGAAAAGCCATAGGTGATTCTTACTGGTTTGCCTCTGAATGTAATTAGGCACTTCTCCTTTACAGCTTTTAATATTCTTTCCTTGATTTCCCTTTTATACATTTTGAATATGATGTTTCTCAGAGAGCTTGTCATTTGATTTGGCCTAGTACGAGTCCTGTATGCTTCCTGGATATAAGTATTTCTGATTCTATTCTGATATGGGAAATATTTTCTTTAAGTATTTCATTGTGAATGTTCTTTATATCATTCATTTGAGTTTTGATTTCTTCCTGTATTTCAATTATTCTTATATTGTTTCTGCTGATTTCATCCCAGACATTTTGAAAATTTTGCTTGTGTTCAGAGAGATTTTTTTCTTTTTTGTCATCTGTGTTCTCAAGCTTACTCAGTTATCATCAGTGTCTGAAGTTCTTTCTTCAAGAGCTGAGGTCTGTTTTCTATAGAAGTTAGTCTATTATTAAATTTTTCCATCGTTCCTCTGATGTAATTGATTGAAGATTTTAGCTCCATTACTTTCTTTTAAGTATGTCTATTTTAGATAATAGATTTTTTTCATCTCTTGAGTTTTCTCACTTAGTCCCTTCATTAAATCTTCTTTAGTTCATTGTTCCTTTTAGTAATCTGATTGTAGATAACTTTTTCTGTTTTCAATCTGCTCCCTGTTTATGCGCTCCTTTGAATTGAAGTTCCTTGTGCTGAAGCAAGGCAAGTTTTCAGGTGCTTCTCCTTGCAGGTCAAAGGGTTGGGTCACACACCACCCCTCTAATCACCACCTTCTTCCAGAAAGCTGCTTTCTGCCTGGAGCCTCTCTCTGCTGCACCTTTTGGATCTAGGCCTCAGATCATGTATCTGCAACCTGTTGGGGGTGCAGGGTATGCCTCTGGATTGTTGAAGCACAGTGGCAGGAGTGGGTTGCCTTGTCCTGGGGTTTTGGTGGTGCAGGGTGAGATGAAACAGGCATGCCTACATGCTGCAATAGGACCTGAGATCCTTGCAGGCAAGAATGGGCCCAATATATCTCATATATAGATATGAGCGCAGCTGGGTGACTCCAGGTAGGTCCTCCTTGGGGTGTCCTGGGTGTGTCTATTGGCTTGTTACCAGAGTCCTGGACCAGCATGGCAGGTGTGCATGGAGGTTCCTGGTAGGCGTCCTCCTCAGGCATGTCTTGGGTGCCTGGCTGCCTGGGTCCTGAATCCTCAACCCATGTGGCAGGTTTACAGAGCAGCTGTATGTGGCATCTTCCTCAGGGGTGTTGTGGGCACTTGCCAGCTTAGGAACAGAGTCCTGGGCCGTCATGGCAGCTTGGCAGACTGGCTCTGGGTGGGAATTTCTCCTTGGGACTGTCCTGGGTACCTGCTTGCTGAGACCATAGTCCTAGACCCACAGGGAAGGTGAGTAGGGTGGTTCCGGTCCCTGAACATTTTTTTCTGCTTAATTGATTTCAAGTGTGTAATGGTAGCTGGCTCATCATGGGTATTCAATTAGTATTTGTTGAGTGGATATTAACTGTGACATAGCCTCTTCATTATCTCTTATTGAGAATGGTTTTGAATCCTGTTAATTTATATTTTTTTATTTCTGCTAATGTATATTTTAAAACATTTGGTCCTAAATTGAGCACAGTGGAGGTACCATCTTATTCTTTGGGTACCTTCCTTGCATTCATAAGGGTTAAGACTTTAGAATGCAAACCAAGATAGAGGTCCCTCATTCATGTGCTATTTGGTTTCCCTAGTGAGATGAAGAGGACATGGAGGGAGAGAGGGACTGTGTCATCAAAGAACTCCAAGTAATTTGAAATGGAACAGTCTAATAATGTATACTGTAACTGAACTGTGAAAGTTCTTTGGGATTACCTCACCTACTGAGGGTTGAGCAATGGTGGGTCTATTGAGAGTTAATTACACACATTGTTACTGTCTTGCTTGAAAAACAGAAATTAAAGAAAACATTTTTCTCTGGTTTTAGAATCAGAGGTTGTTAAAAATTGAAAATATATTCACAAGATGCAGAAGTATTAATAGCCTAACCATACCTTGTAGCATTCAGAGAACTCTTAATTATTAACCTTGTAACACCTTTAAATTTTTCTTTTTTTTTTGAAAATGAATCTAAATAAATTTGAAAGAAAGCTTGGTAGAATGCAACGGACTACTCTACATGTATAATTTTGTATTTCTTATGTTATTTATATCTTTTTGTATGTAGGTTCAAATGCATATAATAGAGGATGGGGAGGGGGAAGCAAGCCATGTATCAAATCACCTAGCACAGAGGTAGGAAACACAGCACTGACAGAGATGGTCTAGACTGTGCCATCCAACATTGGAGTGTCTGTTGACCCTTGCGAAGTGAGACTGAGAAATTCATTCTAAATTTCATCAATTTTACCTAGTTTTAATTTGAATATCTACAAATGGTTAGTGGCTACCAAACCATACAACAGAAGTCTACAGGCTTTCAAGTACTAATCTCTGCTTCAGATTGTAGCTGTCACTCAGGATTGGGACAAGACTGCCGTCCCAGTGTCCTGATGGTTCTGTGGCTTTCGACAACCAGCTCCTCTAACCCACTCTCACATGGTCACCCACTCACACCAAATCCTCACACAGGTGCCAGAGTGGCTGGAGAGAAGGGACACAAGCAGCAGCCAGGGCCAGTCAGCTGTCCCCCTTATTGTCTCCACCCTTGCTTCAGTAAAGGACTGAAGATCTGTGTGAATGTCTGCTGGATTTATCACTTCCTATAATGACTTTTTGCAGCATTAGACACAGTTAACCATTCCCTCCTTGAAATCATAGCTTCCCTTATTTTCCACAACATCTTTTTCTCTGTGTTGTTTCCCTATGGGTTACTCCCTCTCTGTTTCTTTTGCTAGTTCCTCTCATTTCTCCAACATCTAAGTATCAGTAAGCTCAGAGGTTGGTTCTCAAGTCATGGCTCCATCTCTCAGTCTTTAAGGACGTCTCACTGAGCATTGTGGTTTACAATAACCAAATTTGTAGCTCTAGCTCTTCCCTGAACTTTGATTCAGGTACTCAACCCTCCAGTAAACAACTGAGCAGGGAATATTGAAATTCAAGTCTATTGAACTTATCCCGAACTGAAATTTGATCTTCTTTGCTCAATGCACTCACACTCATCCTAAGAAATGGCAACTCTGATCTAATTACTCAATCTAAATTATAGGAGGTATCCTTGATTTCACTCTTTCTCTTGATCAAGACATCAGCATATCCTGTTACTTCTACTTCTGAATATATCCAGAATCTGACCACTTCTTAAATCTTCATTGCTTCCATCCTGGCCTGTTGTACTTATCTCTTGGCTGAACCATTATTATAATGGTCTCTTAGCTGGTTTTCCCATATTTCTTACTTCCCTTCATTCTTGTCTAAACAGCAGTCAGAGATTCTGACATGTGATGGTCTTTCCTTACTACCTTTATATAAAAGGTATCCATCAGCATTTCCTATCATCCTTAAACTGCTCTACTTTTTTAAAAAAAAGGGGGGGGTTGCATGTTAATGATACAGAAAGGTGATTTCATTGTGGCATATTTGTGCATACATAAAAAAACATGATTTGGTCAATTTTACTCCCCAGTATCTCTCTTCCCTGCTCAACCCTCTTCCCTCCCCCTGAGCCTTATCCTTTCACCATTGGTCTCCCTTCTAGTTTCATGTAATCCCTCTGTTCCCTTCTAATTATCTACACATAAGAGAAAAAGTGATATTTTTATCTCTGAGTGTGATTTATTTTACTCAAAATTATGGTCTCCAGTTCCATCCATTTTCC
This sequence comes from Aplodontia rufa, assembly GCA_004027875.1. Lineage (NCBI taxonomy): Eukaryota > Metazoa > Chordata > Mammalia > Rodentia > Aplodontiidae > Aplodontia > Aplodontia rufa. Next base: position 18,740 of record PVKS010025081.1, on the reverse strand, counting down.
TTCAAATGACAATAATTTTGTTCTTCATTATGGCTGAATAAAAACTTCATTGTCTATATCTGCACATTTTCTTTATCTATTCATTTGTTTTTGGACCCCCAGGCTGATTCCAAAACTTAGCTACTGGGAATAGTGCTATTATAAACTTGGGTATGCCTTGTCTCTAAAATATGCTGACCTTAACTCTTTTGGTAAATACTGAGGAGTGGTCTAGCTGGTGCATGCAAGGTTTCCATTCCTAGTCTTTTAAGGAATCTTCACACTGCTTTACAGTGTGGTTGACAATTCCATCAATAGTGTGTAAGAGTTCCTTTTCCCTTCATTTTTGCCAACACTTATTGTCATTTGTATTCTTTGGAGGAGTGTAGCAACCAGTTTATTTGGTATAGTACATGATTCAAAGCATCTGATATCTGCAACTAAAAGGATTTCCTACTTCTCTGTTTCAAAATACAGGATACCCTGAATATAGGTATTCAGGCCCTCTTCCTTTTCTTTTATACCTGGAATTAAACAGGTTTCCCCCTTTAATACACATTTCACACATATATATGTGTGTGTGTGTGTATATATATATATATATATACACACAAATATATATAGACATTTATATATATATACAAATATATTTATACACACACATACACATATATATACACATTATATATATACACACACACACATATATATATATATATATATATATATATGGACATTTTTATCTGTTATGGGGGCATAACAGAAGAATCAAGAGAATGGAGTGTGAGCTATATGGGCAGTTACTATGGTTTAGGATCAAATGCATGTCATATTACTTTATATGTACTTATGATTGTATAACAGCTTAAAAAGCTGTCATCAGTATTTTCATGGAGATTGCATTGAATCTGTAGACTTTGGTAATATGGCCATTTTAACATTATTAATTCTGCCTATTTATGAACATAGGCAGTCTTTCCATCTTCCATTTTTTTCTTCAGTGTTCTATAAATTTCATTACAGAGGTCTTTTGCTTTCTTGGCTAGGTTCGCTCTTAAGCATTCTATTGTTTTTTGAAGGTATTGTGAATTCTGGGTTTGCTTTCCTGATTTATTTCTCAGCAGATTCATTATTGATGTATAGAAAAGCTGTCAATCCTGCTACCTTGATGAACTTGCTTATGAGCGCTAGAAGTCTTCTGGTGGAACTTTTATGCTCTTGTAAGATCATATCATCTGTATATGGGAAAATTTTGACTCTTTTTTTTCCTATTTCTATCCCATTTATTTCATTCTGTTGCACAATTACTCTGGCTAAAATTTTTTTCTAATTTTTTTTTAATTTATTTTTTTTTATCTTTGAACAACCATACAAATTTTTAACAAAATAATATAAAATGTGTATAGTTTCTGGATACTAGATTTACCCCCAGGAGTTCCCCCCCAATTTCCCACCCGTATCCCTCCTTTCCCTTACCCACAATATCTCTAAAAAAGTATTAGGTTGATTAATGTTACATCTTATCTGGATTTAATACCTGATAATAAACCACCTTTCTGAATAGCCAGAGTCTAGTTCCAATCTCCACAAATGAGTGGAGACATTCAACCCTTAGTTCCCTGGGTTAAGCTGATTTTACTCAGCATAATTTCTTCCATAGCCATCCATTTACCTTCAAAGGCTGCAATATCATTGTTCCTAATTGCTGTGTAAAATTCCATGGCATAAATGTACCACAGTTTTTGGATCCATTCATCCAGTGAGGTACATCTGGGTTGTTTCCATAGTCTAGCAATAGTAAATTGAGCTGCTATGAACATAGATATCTCTGTGTCACTGTAATGTGCTGATTCTAAATCCCCTGGAAAGATACCCAGGAGTGGAATAGCAGGATCGTAAGGTGGGCTCATCCCTAGTTTTTTAAGGATTCTCCACACTGCTTTCCAGAGGGGCTGTACCAGTCTGCAGCTCCACCAGCAGTGTGTTAGTGTGCCTATCTCTCCACAGCCCCTCCAGCATCTATTATTGTTTATTTTCTTCGTCTTTACCATTCTAACTGGTGTAAGGTGATATCTAAATGTGGTTTTCATTTGCATTTCTCTGATTACTAGAGATTTAGAGCACTTTCTCATGTATTCATTGGCTTGATCAATGTCCTCTGGTGAGAAGTTTCTATTTAGCTCTTTGGCCCATTTATTAACTGGGTTGTTAGTGTTCTTGTAGTTGAGATTTTTGAGGATTTTGTAGATTCTGGCTAAAATTTTAAGTACTATGTTGAGTAGGAGGGAAAGAATGGACATCATTGTCTTATTCTTAATTTTAGGGGAAAATACTTTCACTTTTTCACCATCAGTATGATGTCAGTTTTGGACTTGTCATGTATAGCCTTTATGATGTTGAGGTAAGTTCCTACTGTCCCTAATTTCTCCAGAGGGGTTTTTTTTTAATCATAAAAGGATGGTGAATTTGATTGAAGGCTTTGTCTTCATCTATTGAGATTACTATGTGATTTTGTCCTTATTCTATTTGTGTGGTGTATTACATTTATTTATTTGCATATTTTGAATCATGCTTCCATCCCTGGGACAAAGCCAATTTGATCATGCTGTATAATCTTTTAAATATGGATTTGAATTTGGCTTGCTAATATTTTATGGATGATTTAAATCTATGTTTATCCATAATATTGGTCTATAGTTTTAGCTCTTTAATTACCGTTATCTGGTATTGGTATCAGGGTGATACAGACTTCAAAGAATGAGTTTGGAAACATTCCCTCCCTTTCAATTGCATGGAATAATTTGAGAAGTATTGGTATTAGTTCTTTAAAAATCTTGTAAGATTAGTGGATTTATTATTATCTAAGTCGCATATTGAGTTTCATTTATTTTTTTCTCTATCTCCATTTTGTCCTGGAGGATATATAAACATTACAACCTCCATGAATTTAAGGACTTTGTTTCTTCACTGCCAAGTCTCCAATAACTAGAGTGCTTGACACTTCATAGAACTCAATTAAATCTGTTGAATGAATGAATGGGTGGATGAATTTCTCATTCAGAGGAAATTATGGCCATATTTCATGATTATGACCATTATTATAATTGAGGGAAAAATAGAGACATGAGAAAACTAAGTGAATTTTTGCATGTGTATTATATACACGAATACATGATGTGAGAATTGGATTGTACAATGAAAACAATCTAGCTAACATAGCCCTTTCACACAGGAACTGAAACACGTGACAGAAAAAATTGAGGACATGAAATGACCTGGCTGTTGTTGGATAGTTAATCATTTAATGAACTAATGTGTGTACCCAAGGGTCTTCTTTTCTTTATTTATTCTTTGTCTTTTCATTTCCATCTGGCAAGTCTGGGCAAAAGACCCTCTTCATTTCCTACTTCTCTCTTCACTTACTTCTTCCTTAGTGGGTTCAAAAAGAATGACACTAAAATAACTGAAACAGTCTCAAAAACTTTCATCAAGTCATAGTTAATTTGGCAGAGTTTTACGTAGAGAAAAGAAATCCCATGGGGAGGTTAGTCCCTTGAATATTGTGTGTAGCTTAATTTAATATGATTAACTCAAGTATCTCACTATTTAATCAAAGCCCTTGGATGTTGGGTGGATGGATAGGATTTCTATATTAAAACAGATCTTATAATCTCGGAGTTTGTTGTTCTCATGAATTTTCCTTTTTAAGCGTTCTAAATCCAAATATTTTCCCTGATTCAAATCCCCTGAAGCTTTTTTTTTTTTCATTGTCTTTTATCATAAACATCATTTACTTTGTTTTCTAAAAGTTCCCATGACCATTCATAATTTGTCCCTGGGAACAGGCATGATCCCTGGGTTACAGTGGCAGTGACCACACTATATCATCAAAGATTGCCTAATGTTGAAAGAGTACTGATTTCTGAGTTGATTATTAGAGTGGTTTCAGAAGGCCAATTAACCTCTCTCAGTCTCTGTAACCTCATGTAGGAAAAGAAAGATTTAGAATAATATCCCTCTAAATTTTTTTCAGCATAGCTCTCAGAGTGACTTAGTTGAGGGTGATGTGGACTTCATTCACTGGGAATCTGCTGGATGTAATAGTCTAGGAAATTGCTTGCTAAGAACCAATGCTCCCTACCTGAGTTTCCCAAATCAGAACAGTTCCTTGAGTAATGGTCTATTCCAGCAGAGTGGCTAACTTCATGCTGAATTGGAAACAGCTGAGTGCATTTGAACACCGGTCCAATTTCTTGTTCTAAAGCAGAGCAAAAACCACAACAGATCTTCTGACCTGCAGGTAGGTGATGTGACTATAAGTAAGGCACAAAGTTTCTAAGCAGCTGAAGTATCTTGGGAAACTTGATTTTTCTGTTAGATCCACAAGAATTCATTTTTGAAATGAAGCAGTCAAATTTACTGATTCTTTGGCAGGGGGAGGGGCGGGTGGGATAACTTAAATAGATAATCTTTATTTCAGCAAAATATGCATAGCATAAAATTTGATGATTTTAAAAGTCCTTTACAGTGTAGGATTCTGTGATGTCTAATTCAGGAATTACAAGGGAGAGCTGTGATTGGGGTAGAGGTTCTATTTATTCACTCTGAAGTCAGTCACAAAGACCTATCAAGCTCTCTCATATTTTTCTGAAGCCACTGTCTCATTCTGTCACCATTTCCTAGTCTGATGTATAGCAGGTAACCTGGCTTACATTCTACTCATTCGTATGCTGATTGCAACTTTTATGAGCTGGTCCCTTTTGCTTTCCATGCTTCCATATTAGACAGTGTCTTGAGGAGAAAAGAGGCATTCTCAGTGAGAGACAGAGTGGGTGCAGGTGAGTGAGAAGTAGCAAAGAGAGGAATAAATACAGAAAAGACAGGTTACAGGAAGGAAAATGTAGTTTTCAAAGAGGAAGGCTATCAGGTATTCCTCCTCTTGAGGATGAAGCCTGGGAAAATTGCACTGTATATGATTCTCCTCTTACCTGTGTATGATGTCTCTGGTGGATTCTAATATATTTACCTTGATCTCTCTAATGGGTTAAAAATAGATTGCATTGACTATCAGATAAGAGGTATGCATTTGAGTAGGTAAATAAATATTTCTTCATCTTCTCATGAAAAGTCTTATTTAATTTGAACACTTCACTTATGTGATATATATGTACTCCAGACTTAACAAATGTCCTAGTGCAATTCTATAAAAGCTCAGTGTTTGGGTTTAGGCAACCTGGTTTTAAATCTTGTCTTTGCTATTGTATAACCTTAGGAAACTTGATTTACTCCTCTGTGTTTCTGTTTTCTCATGTAAAAACAACAATGATAACAATTATACTTATCTCACAAGTTTATTGTGAAAACTTAATAAATTAATGTATATAGAGTACTTCTGAAGGGTACTATTACTATCTACCAAAAATGCAGACAATGAGGAATTGATAAAAAATATTAAAAATAATTTTGAATACTGAAATAGTGTACTTCTTGGTAGAAGATATAGACACAGAAGCTACAATCACAAAACTGTTCATTGCTGTGAAAGATAATGTACCAGAGTAAAAAAAAGGCAAGAATATTTTATTCCTGTAGTGTTGCAGTTTTTCATGCCATCCAGAAGGAAGAAATACTAAATAGAGAAGGGAGAGAGGACATCTTGGGTTAGGAAGAATTACATAGTCTTAATTAGGGAAGTAAAACAGGGATGCAAAGGCAGGCCATGATCAGTTAAAGAAGGAGCTTGAACTCCTTACTGAGCATATTAGGATCTAGTCTGTGGGCGATGAGAAGTGTTGGTAGACTTCATGTAGAGAAGTTATATGATCAGATTTTTTTTAGAAAAGTAAAGTATTTTTTCCAATGCTCAGAGAAGGGAGGATTCATATGTGTTGGAATGGTTAAGACAAGTCTCAATGAGCACATGAGAAGGAATTAAGCTTGAAAGACAGAATTTGAAGGGACAGGAATGGGTATTTCTGGTGAAGGGAGCTTCTGTGATGAGAATGAGGAGGGTGGAGTTATAGGATTGGATGGAGAACCCTGAGCACAATGGAATTTGCAGTTACTCTGGTTATTCCTAAGTAGGAGAGTGAACTTCTTTCTTGTTTTCTTCACTGCTTAAATGTCTTTACTATTTGTAAAAATTTATTTGGATATTGACAGCATTATAAAAGATATTTCCCATTCCCAACTCTCAAAACCTTTCCAAGAAGTCAAATGATATTTATGCAATCATTTAATTCTGAAAAATATATATGGACATATCTCTTATAGGAGTGTAATATAGAAGAATCAAGAGACTGCTGTGTGGGCAATGTGGGGCTAACTATGGTTTAGGATCAAATGCATATCATATCGTTACTTTATTTGCATTTATAATCATACAACAACTCAATTCCTTAATAAAATTTTTTAAATGCCTTTGCACATGTCCTCCATAAAGAAACAAAATATTTATACTTCACTCCCATGCAAGTCTAACTTTTAAAAACATTTAAATTTTAAAATCAAGCTATGCAAGATGGCACGTTTGTAATCCCAGTGGCTAGGAGGCTGAGGTGGAAGGATTGCAAGTTCAAAGCCAGCCTCAGCAACTTTGCAAGACCCTAAACAAATTAGCAAGATCTTGTCTCAAAATTTTTAAAAAAAGGGTTTGGAGATGTGGCTCAGTGGTTAAGTGCCCCTGAGTTCAATCCCTGGTACAAAAAAAAATTTTCAAAATCAAATATTTTTCTTTTCCAGAACTCATTAGTCATTTTAAACCACAGTACAACACACTTCATAGCATTTTTTTAAATGAATTATCAGGTTTGTAAGGAAAATAAATCATTTCAAGGCTTTGGAAAGAATATAAATTCCTGTGTTTCCGAAAGCAAAAAATATTGAGCAATCCATTGCTCCCCTGAAGTTTGTGATTTCAGCATTCCCAATAGAACCAGCACAAAGATTGACTTTCTATTTAATATTAGGCTTAGTCTAGTTACTTTTGGACTGCAGCTGAAATTCTAGATAAACTTTAAAAGCAGGGGTGGGTAGAAGGGATAAGTCCAGGACACCAGATGGCTAAGGCTGAGGACAGCAGACTGAGCAGTGAGGTAAGAACAGCAGAATCCCTAGGATCCCACCTCACAGATGGCTTGTTTGGGGTGGAAGATGACAGTAGGAAATCTTCAACCTGCACAGATCTCTTCATGATGGATAAAAGTATCAACCCCAAACTACTGCACATACTATCAGAGTGGGAAGCAATTTTCTGACTGCAGATGCAGGGTGGATGGAGCAGGTGCATCTGGAGATTCAGAGGCTTTCATAATTTAAGCATCAGCTAATGGTGTGAGCAGAGCATGGCAGCTGGAACAGGGAGAAAGGGGGACCCAGTGATTCAGTGTACAGGTGCAACTGATGGGCTGTGATGACTGGATATGGGAAATGAGACATGGGCATGACTCAGATTTGACATCAAAACTCCAAGTCTGAACAGCTTGATGGCTGACAGATTAGTGGAAGTACCTTCTAGCTAGTACTTGCCTGGGGTAATCTGTGGCTTCATAATTTAGTCCCATCATTGCAACCCTCACCTCTGTCCAAGTACTTGCTGGGCTTGTGAGTAAGGATGTGGAAAGGTGATTCTTGAGGATTCTCAGAATCTGACCTTCTACCCAATCTTCTTTTTGATATTCCAAGGTGCTAGGAGATGCTTAGTAATTTTGGACCCTAGAACCCAAACCAGTGCCCCTGGTGGAAAAAATGAATATCAGAACAACAAATTCAATATATTAGTCTTCATTATTACTGTATTCATAGCTGTTTTAGAAATATTTTCTTGAAGATAAACTTTAGAATAATTTTGTCTAAATACTAAATAAATATATTTGATTTTAGGTGAACATCCATATTTATAGATAAATTAGGGAAAATTGAAATCTAAAGAGAATAGATACATAATTATCTCAAAATTTTATTGCTCAAAAATGTATGATTAAGGGCTGGTGTGGTTCCTCAGTGGTTACAGCGCTTGTCTGGCATGTGCAAGTACAAGAGTTTGAACCCCAGCACCATGTACACAACGAAGTTTTGGAGCAATGAAAGCCACTTGAAAAACTAAATAAAATTGATTCTCTCTCTCTCTCTCTCTCTCTCTCTCTCTCACTGTCCCTCTCTCTTTTAAAAAAGATATATGCATGATTAAGGGGCTGGAGCAGCGTCTCAGCAGTTATGGTGCTTGCCTGGATGCACAGTACATGGATTCAAACCCCAGCACCACATATACAACAAAGTGTTGGAGAAACAAAAACCACATGAAAAACTAAATAAAAAATTGATTCTTTCTCTCTCACTGTCACTTTTTCTCTTTAAAAAAAATGTGATTAAAAATATTTTGGTGGTGACATATATCTGCTCTTCCATTAATATTTTTTATATTCTTCAGTGAAATGTTATGGTCTTTGAGCAATTCACATTTTAAGTGCTTCATGTTTTAAAAAGTTTCTTACCTATTGTAGATGAGATATTTTAAAACTGTACTTTATAGCTAGGAATTTCATTTGAAATTTCTTATTGTCACTAGTGGTTTACAGTTTGATTTTTAAATTTCTTTCCTGGTTTTCCATCCGAGGGATTTTTCTTAGAGGAAGCAGAACACCATTGAAACTAGCTGAAGCAAAAAAGAATATTTGAGGAATGAGAAGCTTTCCCTGGCACCCAAGTGCACAATGGACTGAACTATGAGTTACAAAGTCAAGGACCAGGGATGTTCTCTCAGTCTCTGACATGCCAAGGTCTCTTTCTCCATGGATTTTCTGGCTCCAAAATATTCATTTCTCAGTGACTTAATGTTTAAGGACCTTACTGAATCCCAAACCTCAACCTTTGCCCTCACCTGAGGACTGTGACACACACTGATTTGTTCCTCTGTGTCATATCCTGACCTTTGTTTTCCTGTGTTGATTCTGTTTTTTTCTGTCTGTGGTACATTTTTAGATCTTCTAATGTGTGTTCAGGAAATTTTTCAGTTTGAAATTAGTATAAAGGGAAACAATAGGGTTAGATTTTTTTAATTAGGGAATGAAAGTGTTTATATTTTTTCTTCCTTATTTCACCTTCATCTAGTGGATATTGTTTAGAGTAACATAATATTATTAGCTTAAGGTGTGTATTGGGATCCATGTTACTTTTGTGTAATCTGTTGGGTGTTTATAAGTGTAAGAGATTCTCAGTAAGCATTTGTTCCAGATAAGTAAAACAGAAATCCTCATTCCTGTTATGTTTTGCTGATAGCTTCCAGAATGAAGCCCTAAGAAGCAGCCAACCAGCCATAATAATGCTCTCAGGGGGATGAGCTCTTTGAACTCAGTAATTTTCAGCAGTTTGGGTGGTGAAAATAATAGAATTATGGGGCAAAACTAGTCAGTTCAGTTCTACCCAGAGTATTTGAGCATTTATCATAAAAACAGGCTCATTCAAACTACAAACCTGGTAAAGGTCTCCAACCAGAGTGAATTGAGGACTGGTGTAACCAAGGAAAGGATAGAGTGCAGAAGACCTTTTGGAAAGGTAGCATTATCCTTGGGGAAACTCCCTGCAGTGGTTTAGCTGAGTCCCTGAGTTGATGTGCTGCAAACTTAATCCTCAGAGTCTTATTTTGATGGTATTTGGAGTTAAGTCTTTTGGGAATATTGTCCTAATCCACTCAAGTGTTAATGGATTAATGGGTTATTGAAGGGTGACACTGTCACAAAGGGGAGTCTCTGGCATCCACTCACCATGTGGTACCCTCAACCATGCCATGACCCAAGAGGAAGGCCACCACCAGGTGAAGAGCAGAGGCCAGGGCCATGCTTTTGGATTTCCCAGTTTGCGGAAATATGAGCTAATGAACCTCTATGTTTAAAAAAAATGGTTCTTTTTAGTTGCACATAACATTGGGATACTATTTTGATGTAATTATAAAAGCAAGGAATATAATTTCCTCTAATTCAGTCCCCATTACTTCTTTCCCTTCCGTCCTCCTTTCCCTGTTCTCTACCCTCTACTCTGCTCTACTGATCTTTCTGATACTTACTTTTATTTTTTTTTAAAGTTAGTTTTCTGCATAAACAAAATGGTGAGATTCACTTGGTATATTCATATGTGTGTATAAGAAATTTAGGTCAGATTCATTTTATTGTTCTTCAATTTTCCCATCCCTCCTCCCTCTCCCTCAACCCTCTTCCTCTACTCCATTGATCTTTACTCTATTTTGTTGCAATTCCCCCTCTTTGGGTTATCTGTTTCACTGATGTTAAGTTTTTTTAGTTCATTCTACATTCTGGATATTAGTGCCATATCTGAGGCACAGGTGTCAAAGAACATTTTCCATTCTGTACACTCCCTCTTCGTGCTCATAATAATTTCCTTTTCTGTGAAGAAGCATTTAAATTTGGTGCCATTCTGTGCATTGATTTTTTATTTTATTTCTTGCACTTCAGGAGTCTTATTAATGGAAGTAGGTTTTGGACCTACATTTCCTCCTAACAGTTGCAGCCTTTCTGGTCTAATTCCACTTAACCTCTATTCTTTATGAATTTCTAAGTCTATAGTATTCAGGGATAAATATGGAAAATGGCTAAGTAATTCCCTGAGGCACTGAGGAAGGAAATAAAGAATACAGAAGCAGATGTATGTCTACATTTCATAAGAGGAAGACTGGTCAAAATGCAGAATAGATAATACAAACATAGGCTAGTAACTCAAAAGGATGTCAAATTCAGAACATCTTATGGTGATTTAGAAAGATTCATGCACTGAAAATCAAAAAGACTGGTCTTGAGTACCAGGATTCAAGATTTTCTGTGTAATCTTGAGTTTAAATACCTATTTTATGAGCCTTCATTTACTAATGATAAAATAAAATAAAGAGTTAAAATTCTTGTAATTAATGATACATTAGTATGTATTCACTAAGGGAATGATCAAATAATGAGTGGTATAAATGAAGTGGGTTTATGCTATAATCATTGTTTGCTTTACTGCAGGCTTCTCACTATCTGGCATCTACCATCTGATTGAATCCATGACCAGTACAAATAATGTGACTGAGTTCATCATCACTGGCCTTTTCCAGGATCCAGAAGTGCAAAGAGTGTGCTTTGTGCTGTTTCTGCCTTTGTACCTGGCCACCTTGCTGGGCAATGGCCTCATCATTTTGACAGTCAGTGTCAGTAAGAGTCTACGTTCCCCCATGTACTTCTTCCTTGGCTACCTGTCCCTGGTGGAGATCTGTTACTCCTCTACTGTGGTCCCTAAATTCATCACTGACTTACTTGCCAAGGTTAAAACCATCTCCCTGAAGGGCTGTCTGACACAGATATTCTTCTTCCATGTCTTTGGGGTTACTGAGATCCTCCTGCTTGTGGTGATGGCCTATGATCGCTACGTGGCCATCTGCAAGCCTCTCCATTACATGAATATTATGAGTCATCAACTATGTCACATGTTGGTGGCTGGTTCCTGGCTGGGGGGCTTCATTCACTCCTTAATGCAGATTCTTGTCACCATCCCATTGCCCTTTTGTGGTCCCAACGTAATTGATCACTACTTCTGTGACCTGCAGCCTTTATTCAAGCTAGCCTGCACGGACACCTTTGTGGAGGGGGTTGTTGTGTTGGCCAACAGTGGACTAATCTCTGTCTTCTCCCTTATTATCTTGGTGTCCTCCTATGTCATCATCCTGTTCAACCTGAGGAAGCGTTCTGCAGAGGGGAGGCGCAAAGCCCTCTCCACCTGTGCCTCTCACATCACAGTGGTCATCTTGTTTTTTGGACCTGCCATCTTCCTTTATATGCGACCCTCATCCACCTTCACTGGGGACAAACTGGTGGCTGTGTTCTACACAGTCATCACCCCCATGTTGAATCCCATCATCTACACACTCAGAAATGCAGAGGTGAAAGTTGCTATGAGGAAGCTGTGGGTTAAAAAGAACTCAGAGATGTAGTGAAAGGAGAAGTAAGGGATGCAAGGGGGTAAAAAAAATAGCATGAACATTATTGAGATTGGTTTTGATTTAATTGGATATTTAACAATGGTGGCAATAAATATAAGAACCTAATGTTACAGCAGTTATGATTTTCCTTGTAACCAGAGACTATCATGTATCCTGGTGTGGTGTCTAAGGATAGAGTTTAGGTATTCTTGTGGAATCTTATGGAATTTGCTTGGCGTTATGGTTTCCCACAATATCATGGGGTTTTGATGTTTTAAGCCTCAAAGTAGAAATGAAAAGAACATTTTTAAGCTAATACATTTTTCCACTGACACCTAATTATTGTACATAATTGTGTAGTACAGTGTGATATTTCAATACATGAATAATGATCAAAACAGGATAGTTGGCATATCCATCACATCAGATATTTAACATCTCTGTATTGGGAAAAGCAACAATATTTCTACTAGCTATATTTAAATAATTAATTATTATTACTCTTAGTTAACCTACTGTGCTTTTAAACTTTATCCAATTGCACTTCTCTACAGAAGTGCAAAATTTAAAAAACATTTTAATTTGTTTTAATTTTTTCATATTTTTTATAGTTGTACATAATGATGATGTTTGTTGTTACATATTCATACATGTACACAATATAACAATTTGGCCAATATCCATCCCAAGCACTTCCCCTTCCCTCACCTGCTCCCACCCCTCTGGTCCCTTTCTTCTACTAGCATCCTTTTTCTTTTACTTTTCCTTTTTTTATTGATTGGATCAGAACTACTTAGTATCTCAGAATGCAAAATATGCTTTACTTTTTTTATCCTCCCATCCTTCCTCCCATCCTCTCCCCTTCTCTTTCTTCTACTAGATTTCCTTTGCTTCTCTATTAATTTGTATCTGAATGGTTCTTTATATAAACTTATTCCTTTCCTTTATTTTACTCTAGCTTCCACATTTGAGAGAAAACATTTGACCTTTGAGTTTCTGACTTTGGCTAATTTCATTTAGCATGATATTCTCCATTTCCATCCATTTGCCAGAGGAGAAAGTTTTAACAAATGTTTTGTAGTTTAAAACCACTCTTCCTTTTTCTTTTTCTTTTTTTCTTACCTATTTGGCCTACTTTATGACAGTTACCTATATTTCTTTTAGAACTGAAACCAGCTGGGCACAGTGGCACACACCTTTAATATCAGTGACTCTGAAGGCTGAGGTAGGAGGATTTCAAGTTTGAAGCCCACCCTAGCATTTAGTGAGACCCTTAGCAACTTAGCAAAACCCTGTCCCAAATTTTTAAAAAACATACAAAGAACTGGGGGTGTAGCTCAGTTAAATTTTTTTAATAACTTTAGTTTTTCACATGGCCTTTGTTGCTCCAACACTTATTTGTGTATGTGGTGCTGGGGTTCAAACCCAGGTCCTCACACTTTCCAGGCAAGCACCGAAACCACTGAGCCACCACTCCAGCCCCCTCATTGTTAAATTTAATCCCCAGGGAAACGAACAAATTAGGGGAATTTTCAGGGTATATTTGGACTTGAGGTTACCAATCTGATTTTATCTTCCAGTGTAGACAAGTGTGTCTTTCAATTATCCTAATTATCCTATTCTTTGGATTTTTCTCTTCATCTACCACCACAGACCATCTGATTATGGTCTCCAGAAAAGTCACTGGAGCAATTTAAGTTCTTGTGACATGATGGCACAAAAGATGGTCTTTTGGTCCTATCACAATGTCCAATATTGATAAAATAATAATGAAATGACAAATTCCACCTATCACTAGGGAAAAATGAAGTCAAGTATATTCACAAAGAACATCTTGAATTGATCCAAAAACTCTGGAGTTATACTCAGCTATTAGAAATAACAATATTGCAGCAATGGAAGAAATAATACTGAGTGAAGTTAGCTAAATCCAGAGTCAAGTGTCAAATGTTTTCCCTCATTTGTGGAGGCTACAGCTAAACCCAGGTTTGGGTGAAAGGTTGTTAAATTCATGAATTACACTCAGAAAAGGCATATCAACACATAATCTAGGGGAGCCATAGATATGTAGGGATGGGGAGCATGGAGGGAACATGCAGTGGGAGGAAAAGGGAGAGAGGATAGGGAGGGAGGGATTTAGGGGGACAATCAACAAAGTAGCATACTCTTTACCCCCCTGAGAATCCAAATAATACTTAGGCAATCATTTAAAATTCATGGAAATTCATAATCTAAACAATTATATCAGTTGTAGGGGCAAAATATAGAAGAATCAAGAGACTTTGGATGTAGGTGATATGGGAGTAGCTCTAAGAGCAACTACATATCATGTTACTTTATACACATTTATGACTGTAAAATAACTCATCTCCTTAATAAAAAAATTTATAAAAGAACATCCTTTTTAGCCTCACCCATATGTAAAAGTACAGAATGTAATACCCAAACTTGAAGACTGAATAAGAATATCCATGCATATTTGCCACAGCTTCATCCCTTATTATAAGTGACCATGCCATGTCCATATCTTTTATTGCTATTTCTTGGTAAAGGGACATGGGTAATCTGGGTCTATATTGTTGTTGTACGTCTCAGAATCTCCATGTCACCCCACTGTTACATACCATTGAGAACAATTTAGAGAATATCATAAAATGAGTCGCTCTCAGCTCTGGAGTCACACTGAGTTGCACCAGATTTTCACTGCATCCACCCACCTTTCCTTGAAGATCAGTTGCAACAATGCAAGCAGAAATTCTATCAGAGAAAAGGAGCATCCTGGTGTGCTGTGAGCCTTAGGGTAAGAGGGATAGACAGACAGAATGCCAGCAGTGAATTCAGAGTACTTTGAAAATGCACAGGCTGATAACATCCACTCTAATTGAACTGAAAATTCTTATAGAATACCTGCTGAGGTTTGAGACATGGTGGGTTTATTGAGAGCTAATTACTTACCTTTTTCTGATCTCACTGGGGAAAAAACCACAGAAATTTAAGAAAGCATTTGCCCATTGTTTGTTTGTTTATAAAGAAAGAGGGATACTCAGAGAGAGAGAGAGAGAGAGAGAGAGAATCAATTTTATTTAGTTTTTCATGTGGCTTTCGGTGCTTCAAGACTTCATTGTGTACATGGTGCTGGGGTTTGAAGTTGCGTACTCACACATGCCAGGTAAGCATCCTAACCACTGAGCCACCACTCCTGCCCCTTGTCCATTGTTTTAAGGAACAAAAAATATTGTGAAACTTTTAAAGAAGTGTTTTCCTCATTTGTCAAAAGAAGAAATATATTGTGGGTAAAACTATGATTTAAGACCATATTGTCACTTCATATACATTTAAGATTCTTTGACAACTCAACTCCTTAATAAAAAAATTTTAAATAAGGAAAAAAAAGAAACACAAATGGCCAACAAATACATGAAAAAATGCTCAACATTCCTGGCAAGCAGAGAAACACAAATCAAAATTCTGTTGAGTTGAGATTTCATCTCACACCAGTCAGAACGGCAATCATCAAGAATTCAATAATAGAAGAATGCAGGGGGCTCTTCAAGATGGCGATCTGAAGATAAAAGACTTCCCCTGCACCCCCGTGACTGATCAGGACATCTCCGGCTTCTCACCAGTATTTTGAGGTGCGTTTGAGGGATTAGCATTGTGAATCACCAGTCCTAATCTTAGCAGTGGTTCTGGGGAACAGAGACTTAGGAGCGACCAGGGATTCTTTGTTCTGTGCTGCTGCGGCTGCGGCAGCTGGCCCGCCGGCCGGCATTTGCACTCTCCCGCCTACATTCCTGCCTGCCTGAGTCACTTCTGCAAAGAAAAACTCGCACAGCTTTAAAGTCAGCCTTTTGGCAAGGATCCCTCACAGACCTGCACTCTGTCTGGTGGCAGGATCAGTCACTGGAAATAGCATTCAAACAAGCACAGAGCAGCGGTTTGCGTGGAAGAAGCGGTGCGGGAACTGCAAGGGAATGGGAGCCGAGCAAGCGTCCGTACTTTTCCCACTTGCAAGTTACCACACTCCAAGCCTGCCAGATCAGGGCAAGACGTCTTTGGGATTGCAAAGCAAGCTCTAAATACTCCATCTGGACGCAGCGAAGATCACAGGTGGAAACGGGACCAGAAGGCTTGGCTGAAGCCCTGAAGAAGGTGTGGGAGCAGCGGGGAATGGGGAGCATCCATCTTTAAAACCACACTCCCTGTCCTGGACCCACCTCCCCCGGTCTGCAAAACAGGCTCATAAAACTGTACCTGGAACCAGCAGCTGATCACATGCTGACTCAGCAGAAAGTGGGCTCGGGCCCTGAATCCTTCTCTCATAAAGGATTTGGGGATGAGGAGTAACGGGGTTCAAGGCTCTGTCCTCCCACCATAGACAGAAGGTCTTTCACAGCTCAGAACAGCTGACCTCCACCTCTGGGATCACAGAAGTCATTTTCGACAACTACCAGCAGATGGAGCTCTGATAACATATCTTCTGACTTTCAGATCCCCTGAATCCAGCTTCAAAAAAAGTTAAAACTGGTCATATGCAGCCAGAAATAGAAGATCCATTCCCTGAAAGGACCAGAGACACTCATAATATTGATACCTCCAGGGTTTTCCTATTAAGTATTCCCCCCCCTTTTTTGTCAACTTCATTTTCTAGGTGTGTACCAAGGCGATATCTGGTGGTTTACTGGTTCTCCAATATATAAAAACTCTAGCGGTTTTTACTTCTCTGTTACGCTAACCTCGAAGAGCAGTTAACCTCTACTCTTTCCCGTTTTTTTTTTTTAATTTTTAATTTTTTTCCCTTTTCTTTTCTTCTTTCTCTCTTCTGTTAGAGGGATAATTAACAATAGTAGTTCTTCTTAGTTTGGTAGCCAGTTTTTAAGATTTCTTTCTCTTTTCCTTTTTTTCCTAATTAGCATATCTCTGACTCACTCTTACCCATCCGTCCTAGCCCCATTCCCATTCTTGAGAAGAAGGACTCTGGTCAGTGCATAAAGTAATTGAAATATTTTATGCCTGAAAAGCATAATTCCCAGGGAACACTTCTTCCCTTAAATTTTAGCAATAACCCAATTCTTGCCAATAACCCTTTTACCCTTCCTATATTATGCCACAGCTATCCTATTTTCCCCTCAGATCTGTGCCTTCTTTTCTATTTCTTTCTTTCCTGCTTTATTTCAAAATTAGTAAAATTTTTCTGTTCAATTTCCTTTTCTCTTCAAATGTTTTCCCCTTAGCATTGTCTTGTACATTCTACAGCAAATGCTTTAACTCCTCCACTTTCTCACTGTACATAATTGGTATACATAAACCTCTCTCTTAATTTCACCGGCATTACCCCCACTTCTGACTCCAAATTAATTAACTGACTTTAACCAACCATTATTAAGAATGTGTAAATATTACTGCGGTAATTATTTTTTTTTAATCTTTACAGCTTAAAATATTTTTTATTTTATTTTATTTTTGAAAACCTTACAAGATTTTAACAAAATAATATAAAATGTGTATATATTCTGGATAATGCAATTATCCCCAGGAGTGCCCCCCCAATTACCCTCCCTTATCCCTCCCTTTCCCTTCCCACTATAACTCTAAACACAGGATTAGATTGTAAAGCATTACATCTTATCTGGATTTAACTCATGCTAATAGACCAACTTTCTCATTGTCCAGGGTCTAGTCCACACCTCCACAGATGAGTGGGGACAATTAACCCTTAGACCTCTGGGTTAAGCTGATGTTACTCATCATGATCTCTTCCATAGCCATCCATTTACCTTCAAAGGCTGCAATATCATTGTTTCTAATTGCTGTGTAATATTCCATGATATAAATGTACCACAGTTTTTGGATCCATTCATCCAGTGAGGGACATCGGGGTTGCTTCCATAGACTAGCAACAGTAAATTGTGCTGCTATGAACATCGATATTGCTGTGTCACTATAATGTGCTGATTCAGGGTCCCCTGAAAAGATACACAGGAGTGGAATAGCAGGGTCATATGGTGGACTCATCCCTAATTTTTCAAGGATTCTCCATAATGCTTTCCAGAGGGGCTTTTCCAGTCTGCAGCTCCACCAACAGTGTGTTAGTGTGCCTGTCTCTCCACAGCCCCTCCAGCATTTTTATTGTTTGTTTTCTTCAACTTTGCCATTCTGACTGGTGTAAGGTGATATCTTAATGTGGTTTTCATTTGCATTTCTCTGATTACTAGTGATTTAGAGCACTTTCTCATATATTCATTGGCTTGATCAATGTCCTCTGGTGAGAAGTCTCTATTTAGCTCTTTGGCCCATTTACCAATTGGGCTGTTGGTGTTTTTGTAGTTGATATTTTTGAGGATTTTGTAAATTCTGGATATAAGACCCTTGTCTGAGGAATCATAGTCCATGATTCTCTCCATTTCTGTAGGGAACGTCTTGATTTTTTGATTGTTTCCTTGGCAGTACAAAAGCTTTTTAGCTTTATGGCATCCCATTCACTGATTTTTGACTTGACTTCCTTCACTTTTGGAGAACTGTTGAGAAAGTCCTTGCCTACTCCCAAATGTTGAAGTGTTGGACCAATTTTGTCTTCTATCAGTTGCAACGTAGCTGGTTTGATACCAAGCTCCTTGATCCATTTTGATTTGATTCTTGTGCAAGGAGAAAGATATGGGTCTAATTTCAACTTTCTGCAGATGGAAGACCAGTTTGTCCAGCACCATTTGTTGAAGAGGCTGTCAAATAAGAGAGAAGAATCTCTTCAAGCATGAGAAATAAAACTCAAAAGAGGCTCACAACAATCCCAAAACACCCC
>PVKS010025080.1:5655-30384 GCA_004027875.1 Aplodontia rufa | reverse complement strand
TGGCATTTCCCTGCCGATGTTGAACTGTGTTGTGGGGACAGTCTAGTGGGTTAGACTCTTGGAGGCAGAGTTCTGGCTTCTGTTTGCCACCTCCACCTCCATTCAGAGTATTCTCCATGAGAATCAGTCTACATTGCAAAAGATAAATATCCTTTCTCAAAGACCAACAAAAGTGATTTTCCTCAGAAGTTGATTGTAACAATGCTGCAGATATATCACCATATAGTGCGTTAATTTTGCACATATCTGCTTTTGTATCCCTAATCAAACTTAATGTTAAAAGTAAAGAGCAGGGGCTGGAGCGGTGGGCTCAGCAGGTACGGTGCTTCCCTGGCATGTGGAGGGACGTGGGTTCAAACCCAGTAACACGTACACAACAAAGTGTTGGAGCAGCGAGAGCCACATGAAAAACTAAGTAAATTGATTCTCTCTTTCTCTCACTGTCCCTCTCTCTTAAAAAAAAAAAAAAAAAAAAAAGGCTGCTGGACTCAGTGGCACATGCCTGTTATCCCAGAGTCTTGGGAGGCTGAGGCAGGACGATCATAAGTTCAAAGCCAGCCTCAGCTACTTAGCCAGTCCCTGTCTCAAAATAAAAAATAAAAAGGGCTGGGGATGTGGCCGAATGTCCCTGGGTTCAATCTCCAGTACGAAAAAAAAAGAAAAAGTAGAGCTGAGCCCTGCATGGTAGCACACCCGTGACTTGGAGGCTGAGGCCTGAGGATTGCAAGTTTGAGGCCTGAGGCCAGCCTCAGCAAATTAGCGATACCCTGCCTCAAAATAAAAAATAAAAAAGGACTGGGGATGCTACTCAGTGGTGGTTAAGCACAAAGTTCAATCCCCATTACCAAAGCAAAAAGAAAAAAACCAGAAGCCAGGTATGGTGGTGCATCATTTGTCAGCCACTGAGGAGACTGAGGGAGAAAGCAGGAGGATTGAAATTTCAAGGTCAGTCTCTGCAGTTAGGGAGATCTTGTCTCAAAAAATAAACAGGGGTGGGGTTGGAGCCCAGTGTTCAAGTCCCCATGGGTTCCGTCCCCCACCCCTAAAATTAAATAAACATAAAGAGTGGAATATTGAAATAATCACCACATGACAATTTAAAAAGCAAACGCAGTTTTTATTTGGTTATTTTACATGATTGCTTCAGTATTTAAATACTTAACAACGTAGATTAATTGGATAAAGAACTGTGAATGCAGGGGAGGCCTCGTTTCAGCCTCCAGTCCCTCCCTGCAAATGCACATTAGTGTAAGCTGGGGATCCGGAGAAAGGTCCAGGACGGCCTCCTGGTTCTGGGGCAGCGTCGTCAAGTGTTGCTGTAGGGAGAGCTGAGCAAAGTGTACCAGGGATCTCTCCATGTCATTCCTTAGGACTGCACGTATGCTTACAGTTCCCTTAATGACAGTTCAGTTGAAAATGAGAGATGGGCTGTAACCGTGAACTCAGGTTGCAGACCTGGAAGGTTCCTGTGCTGGCCATCCCTTCACCGAGCCATGCAAGCAAGAAAAATTGGATTAAATTATTTGCCCACAGTCTCTTAGCTGGTTAGTGGCAGAACTACGTGAAAGAACGAGTTCTGACTGTCCAGGAAGTTTCTTTTGCTTACTTGCAACCATGTGACCAATAATAAATAATAACCAGAGTGTAAACAAGAGCAGAAACGGAGTAGACGCCAGCAGGAGCAGCACCCCGCGCCTTGCAGGGTTACAGGGGAGGAGGGCGCAGCTGTGAAGTCGGCTGGTTTCACGGTACTTTACCTGCGCTTCCTTGTGAATGTGGGGTTTTCCGCTTAATAAACAGCGTTGTCTGAAGCTGTTTGGATTAGAACGTGCCTGACGGAGGAGAAGAGCTAAGCCAGGCAGCCGGACAGATCGTTCGATTATGTAATTCTTATTTCAGTTTATATTCTGAAAGATTCCAAACCTCCAAAAAGATCGCAGGAACGGTACAGTGAACACTCAGACTCTTCGTTTAGATTCAGTAGGTGTATTGGTCTGTTCTATGGGTGTGAGGGAGTTTACTTATTTACACATAAACACGTTGAGTTTTTGTCATGCACGCTTCCTGACATTTCGTGTGTGTGTGTGTGTGTGTGTGTGTGTGTGTGTGTGTGTGTAGGGTAGGGGATTAAACGCAGGGGAGTTCCATCTCTTGCATCCCTTGCATTGAATTTTGCAGTCCTCCTTCCTCAGCCAGAGTAGCTGGGGTTAAAGGCATGCCCATAATTAATTAACTAACTAGGTCTAGTAATGCTTCAAGGTAATTTGAAATAATTCCATGATATTATCTGAGTCCATATTCAGATCTCATCCTCATCAGAAAGCGTTCTTTGATTTTGATTACTGGTTATTGCTTTAGATGGTTTACTTTTTCATTATTTACTAGAAGGCATTCTTTATGTTTTGCAAGAGTTGTGTTTGTTTTTTCTATATTTTTCGTACCAGGAATTGAACCCAGGGGCACTTAACCAATGAGCCACATCCACAGCCCATTTTATTCTTTTTTTTTTTTTAAAGAGAGAAGTACAGTGAGAGAGAGAGAGAGAATCAATTTTTATTGAGTTTTTCACATGGCTTTTGATGCTCTGACACTTAGTTGTGTACAGGGGTGTTAGGGTTTGAACCCGTGTACTTGTGCATGCCGGGTAAGCGCTGTAACCGCTGAGCCACCGCTCCAGCCTCCATTTTATTCTTTTTTATTTTGAGACAGGCTCTAAGTTGCTGAGGCTGGCTTCAAACTGAGGCTCCTGCCTCAGCCTCCTGAGCTACTGGGATTAATTAAAGGAGGACACCAATGGGTCCAGCTATTCTTACTTTTTTTTTTTTTTTAATTTTTCTATTTTTTTAATTTACTTGTTGGTACCAGAAGTTTTCTTTTTAATGGTTCTTGGGATTGAGCCCAGAAGCTTTCTACCACGGAGCTGCAATCCTAGTCCTTTTTATTTTGAGACAGGTTCTCATTAAATTACTGAGGCTGGCCTCAAATTTGCCATCCTCCTTCTTCAGCCTCCTGAGTAGATGGGATTACAGGTACATGCCACATCCAGCTAAAAGTATAATGAGTGTTCTCACCCATTCCTGGCATGTCTTGTACATGCTAGGCAAGCGCTCTACCATAGAGCCACATTCTCCAGCCTTTGCCTTGCACGTTAAAAATTTTTTTTTTCAAAATTTAATTTTAAGGGCTGGAGCAGTGGCTCAGTGGTTTCGGCGCTTGCCTGGCAAGCACGAGGACTCGGGTTCAAACCCCAGCACCACGTACACAACTGAGTGTTGGAGCAACTAAGGCCGTGTGATTTTTTTTTTTTTAATTTAAAAACTTTTGTTTTAGTGCATTGTAATTGTACAATTTTTTTTTGGGTCTTTTTTCTTCTTTTTTTGCTGGTGCTGTGGATCAAACGTAGGCCCTTACACCTGCTAGGCAAATGCTGACAGTGTATTTACTCCCTAAGTCCCAATTTAAAGATGTTTAATAAGCAGGTGATAATTATATGTTATTATGGGGTAAAATGCAGTTATATTGTAGAAAAATTTGTTCAAGATAATATGTCTGTTCATCTTACTTTTCCTTTATGATGGCTAAACTATCTTCTGGATATTTCAAAATATATAGTATGTTATCAACTTTGTTTATCACACTTTGTAATAATTCTATAAATCAAGTTAAAAATGTAGATTAATGAAACTTAATCCCCCTAATCACAGGCTTTGACCAAGGTCATGACTTTTCTTCATACCCACCCATCTCTGGTAACCATGATTGTACTCTGCTTATGAATTTGACATTTTTTTTTTTTAAGAGAGAAACAACTTTATTTAGTTTTTCACATGGCCTTAGTTGTTCCAACACTCAGCTGTGTACATGGTGCTGGGGTTTGAACCCGGGTCCTCGTGCCCGCCAGGCAAGCGCCGAAACCGCTGAGCCACGGCTCCAACCCGGTTATGCTGTTTTGGGACAGGGGTGGATGTTAGAAATTGCACCTGAAGAAGTTTGTTGGTGCATTAGTCTCTTCCTTAGTACTTCTTGCTATCAGAGGACCAGAAGAATAGTTTTCCAATTTGCTTTTAAAAGCAGCTTTATTGAGGTGTAATTAGCATGCCAGAAAGCATATTTATGTGTACAATTGATAAGTTTTCATATGTTTACACTGGTGTAGCCATCACCGTCAGGATGGGGAATAGATCACTGTTCTCTGGAGAGTTTCCTTTTGTCCCTTTGTAGTTCTTTACCTGTTTCCCCCCTCCTTTCCCTAGGGTATGCCCCCTCCCCATGTGCTTTCATTTCCTAGACTTTTACATAATTGGAATCCTATAGCGCATGTTTTTCCTTTGTCCTGCCTCTTCCTCTCAGCATAAATAAGAGATTCATTTACATTGTAACACGTGTTCATAGTTCATTCTTTTTTCTTGCTGAATTCTGTTCCAGTTTAACTGTGTGCTGCTGTTTGTCCATTTTATCTACTAATGAACAATAACCCTTTTTGTGTGTATGCTTTCATTTCTCTTGGGAATTTCATCCTATAAGTTGGATGACTGGATCATATGGTAGGTGAACATTGGACTTTACAAATCTTTCAGAATAATTTTAGAATTATGGAAAATTGATAGTGACAATAGAGACTTCATTTGTGGCAGATAGTAAATATTTAAAGCTTTGCAGACCTGATGAAGAGTCTTCCTTAGAACTGATGAATGGCAAAACTCTAGCCATAGACAATGACAAAGGAATGCACATGGCTGTGTTCCAGAAAAACTATTTTTATAAAAATAAGACTGGAATTGCCCTCGGGCTGTAGTTTGCTGATCCTGCTGTGCTATCCTTCTCATTCAGTTTCTCCTGTTTAAAATTTTTTTTAATGATTTTTTTAAAGAGAGGACAGTGACACACACAAACACACACACAGAATCCCTTTTTTATTGAGTTTTTCACATGGCTTTCGTTGCTCTGACACTTAGTTGTGTATGGGGTGCTGGGGTTTGAACCTGTGGACTCGCACATGCCAGGCAAGTGCTGTAACCGCTGAGCCTCCGCTCCATCCCCTTTATTTAGTTTTTCATGTAGCCTTTGTTGCTCCGACACTTAGTTGTGTAGGTGGTGCTGGGGTTCGAACTTGGATCCTAGGACCTGCCAGGCAAGTGCTGTAACCGCTGAGCCACCGTTCCAGCCCCTGTCCTCTTTAAATTTGGACAGCCATAGCACATTTGTCAAAATGAAGACATTAACGTTGGTCTAGTACTATAAACTAAACTTTATTTGGATTCCTTCAGTTTTTTTCTTTTCAAGATTCTGTCTACCTGTCCACATTTCATTGGTCATCATGACTCCTTAGTCTGTTGCTGTCATCAGTGTGGACTCATTGATACTTATTTTATTCTTGGGGGGGGCTTAATCCACCTCTGCCACCACCACCACCACCAACAGCAGCATCATCTCCTCCTCCTCCTCTCCCTACTCGTCTTCCAATTTCCCTCCCTCTTCATCCATTTACCAGATGATGGTATTTGGATTTTTTCCCTACTTTTGGAATGAAAATGGGTAATAGTTACATGAATTTAGTTATAGATGTGTTTTTTCTCATGTGTAGATACCTAGGAATTGAGATTGGAGTTAGGTTTTCAGCTTTTGCTTTTCCTAATCTAAACATCACAAAGGTTTTTTTCTTACACTTTTGTTCTAGATTTATTTTTTTTTTAAATCTGGGTGGGTATTCAACTTGGAGCTTAGAGTGTGGTAAGCATATGCTCTGCCACTGAACCACATGTCCCCATGACTTTTTCTTCTTTTTGGTTGTGCTGGGGATTGAACCTAGGGTTCATGCATCTAGGCAAGCATTCTACTGCTGAGCTACATCCCCAGCCTTGCAAGTTTTCTCTGGGCTCCATTTGGAGTTCATATTTGCAAATGATGTTGGTGTGAACCCAGGGCCCAGGGCACATTAGGCCATCATTCTGCTACTAAGGTACAGAGCCAGCCTCTTGGTTCATATTTTTTGATGCTGTTGTACATTTTCTGTTTCCTTATACATAGGCGTAACATTGAATGCTGAATGTTGGTCTTGTATGTGCTTTTCCTAAACATTTTTAGCAGGTTTTTTGTATTTTCCATTGGATTTTCTACATAAATGACCATAATTATCTGTAAATACATTTTTTTTTTTTAAAGAGAGGAGGACAGTGAGAGAGAGAGAAGCAATTTTTTTTATTTAGTTTTTCATGAGACTTTCATTCCTTGGACACTGTGTTGTATACGTGGAGCTGGGGTTTGAACTCATGTACTCACGCGTGCCGGGCAAGCGCCGTAACCGCCAAGCCACTAGTGGCTCCAGCCTCCGTAAATACAGTTTTGCATGTTTCTTTCCAACCATTATGTCTTACATTTCTTTTTCTTGCCTTATTGCACTGTCTAGAACTTACCATAAAATATCAATTAATAGTGACAAAGTGGGCATCTATCTCTCTCCAAAGCGTTTCGGCTTTCACCATATCCCTTTTGATTCTTTCTTTACCTCTCGGTTATTCAGAAGAGTGAATTACATCAGAACAGTGAAGAATACTAGTTTCCTAATATCTGAGAATTTTCCAGAGACTTTTCTTTTGATGATTTCTAATGTAATTCCATTTTGGTTAATTTTATAACTTGCATCATTTTAAATTTATTGAGACTTGTTTTATGACTCAGAATGTTCTGTGTCCCTGCAAAAAGAATGTACTCTGCTATTGTTGGCTGGAGTACTCTGTGAACATCAATTGGCAAACTTTGCTTTTTAAAAAATTGTTAATACAAAGGGGATGAAATATGAAGTGGATTCATTTCCCTCTCTCAGATTCATGGCTTGAGTCTGGAAATCCTGCCAGCTTTCTTCTAGCAGAGGAATGGTCTCCGAACTGGAATGAGAGCTTTGAACTGAAAGACATCATTTCATTAGTGAACTGATCAACCACAGAGACTACCTGATCTGCTATTTTGTAATTAAATGAAGTTGCTGGTAATTCTTTTAAACATATACACAACTAATTAACCCTTTACTGCCGGGCATGCCAGGGGTATTCTCGTGTGATACACAAAGGAGCCTCAGCACCACATCCACAACTGCATCTGAAGAACAGAAACTGGATGAAAAAACGAATAATTGTTTCTCTTTCACTTTCTTCATCTTTAAAAAACAGAAAAAGAAAAATGAATTCTTCAGACACAGTTGTGATGTGGTGCTGGGGTTTGAACCCGGCTCCTTAGATGGCAGGCAAGTGCTCTAACTGCTGAGCCACTGCTCCAGACACCCCACCCCCCAAATTGTTCTTAAAAACTTGTAACCACAACAAGCAAATAACAGTCAGTTTCAAAGGGAAGTGTACCATAAGGGACAAATAAGAACAAATAGAGAGAAAATACAGGTTATGAAATGTTATGAAACAACAGTCCCCTTCAGTGTTCCTTTATTGATCATGTTTTGAGGGTCTCCCCCCACCCTTGTGTTGAGGATTGGACCCGGGGAACTCTGGTGCTGAACTATCCCCAACCTCCTGACCTGCTGCTTGTGGGAAACAGTCTTAGCAAGTTGCCCAGGCTGGCCTCAAACTTCAGTCTTCTGCCTCAGTCACCAGAGTTGCTAGGTAATATTACAGTTTGCCATCACACCCAGCTATAATGTTCTGAGGGTCTTAATGGAAAAGCCTTTCGTACCGGTACCTCTTTTGTATAGGCATACCCTCTTTATAGACCATTTTAGTGTTTTTAACGAAATGCTAGTGCAAAGTAACTTTTTTGGTTATTTCAACGTAG
This sequence comes from Aplodontia rufa, assembly GCA_004027875.1. Taxonomy (NCBI): domain Eukaryota; kingdom Metazoa; phylum Chordata; class Mammalia; order Rodentia; family Aplodontiidae; genus Aplodontia; species Aplodontia rufa. The sequence continues at coordinate 22,605 of PVKS010025080.1, read as the reverse complement.
GCTTGCAACAGCCTAGTGAGGTAAAGGGTCAGGTTGGTGAAAGAGAAGCCTGTACTGGATCATAGGTGTGATGAGCAAAATCTGGAGTAAAATTCTGAGATTCTAGTCTCTGACTTGAAGGAGACTTTGAATGTCTGTTTTATAGATGCTTTATCCCTGGGCCAGTGATTGGGGAAATTAAGATACAGAGACTTGACTCACTTTGCTTACAGTAGTTCTCTTAGTGGGGGTGGCTCCTTCTAGGACTTTGGCAGTATCTTTATAGAGTTTTGGTTGTTCTTCTCAGGGGAAGGGGACAGTCCAAGGACAGTGCCAGATACCCTACAGTGCCCAAGGCTGTCCCTCCGAACAATAAAAACACAATCTGGCTTGAATGTTACTACTGTTCTGAGCTTGAGAAAACCTCATCTGAAGCCAGCATAATCAGAGTTTTGATTAGAACAGGGATCTCCAAATTCTGCCTTTGGTGGCTTGCATAGTCTTGTCGTGAGCTATTGGTAATCATCTCTAAATTACTATTTTTGTTTTTTCAAGTTCATTTTTAATTTTTTTCCTTTATTTTGGTTCTAGGGATTGAAAGTAAAATTTTAGCCTGGGTGTTGTTTACTTAGCATTTTTTTTTTTTTTTTGGTTGGGTGTCTGTAACAGATTTTTTTTTTTTTTTTTGGAGAGTCAGTTTTATTTTTCATCTGGGTTTTGTTTTTCTGACACTTGCGTATGTGGTGCTGGGGTTTGGACCCAGGTCCTCGCACATGCCAGGCTGCAGCCCCTGTAACAGCATTATTAATTCTACACTGAATTCTCTTGCACGTAGAATGTTTCTGAATGTTTCTTCCCAGGTATGGAGATAGTGTCCTTGAATTGATGTACGTGCAATCTGAAGTTAATGTGAGTACTGAAACAGAAGTTTCGGAATGAGACTCGATTGCCCCCGTTCGCTGGCTGGCGACCCTGGAGCTTGCTCCGCTCCTGCTGGCAGGTGGAGGCTGTGAAGCATTGCAGCTGTTGGTGGTAGGCAGTGCCCTCCAGTGTTGAGTCCACTCTAGCAGCTCACTGTCAGTTTCTTCTTCCTTCTGGGTTCTTGTCTTGTGAATTTGAAAATGAAATCCACAGAGCAGGATGGGTAAACGAAAAACAGAACTCTTGGATTGAAAGAGGGGACCGGATAGCCGACTCTCTCTGCGTGCTAGTCTAGGGACTCACATAGCACTTGGGTCACTGGTATTGGTGCAAAATTATGCAAATTAGGATTTGAGAGAGGTACCCATGCTACTGGTGCAGGCATAGGCTAAGGCCATCGGTTAACCCTGAATCCCGTTCAGGTTTGTCCTGCTTCCATTTTCTGCCCCCTTGGGGAAGCGGGAGGTTGATACTAGTGAATTGCGCATGCTCAGTGTGTGGGGGCGTGGCTGGGGCAGCAGTGCCACGTGAAGCAGGTTTCTGCAGCGGGTGACTGTATGGTGCCAGGTCTGGCCGTCTAAGGATGACAGGTTGGCATTGGTGCTCCATGACTTGCCTGGGTGCTGCTCGCCGTGCCGCAGGTGCACTGCCCCTGCATGGCCGACTCATGTAGCTGCAGCCGGCTCGAATGTATGCGGCCGCGCAGGCTGCGGCTCCACTGCTCCACTGCTCCACTGCTGCTGCTTGGCAGGGACCAGTGGGGTGGCTGCTCTGCTTGGCGGCCAGGGAGTCAGTACGAGCTCAGAGAAAGTGGTTAGGGAGGTAAAGAGGATTCCAATATTGATTCATCCTATAGCTAAACATGAATACATTTGGGTCACTTAACACCAAACCTGTGTCATACCTCATAGTTAAAAGCATTTTGTTTGCTTTGTTTGGTGTTGGGGATTGAACCCCAAGGCCTTGTGTATGCTAAGCATGTGGTCCCATTCATCTGCACCCCCAGTTCCAAGCAGGTGTGCTTCTGTATTCTCATATCTACTTAAAACCCGCTTTGGGGCTGGAGCGCTGGGCGGCTCACCGGTGGAGCGCTTGCTTGACACGCGTGAGGACCCGGATTCCAACCCCAGCACCACATACATAACTAAGTGTTGGAGAAACGATGGCCAGATGAATAAAATAAATAAAAGTGATTCCCTCTTTGTTTTTTCCCTCTCTCTTAATAAGCAAACCAAAAACCTCATGTTGGCTTTCTCTTGGTTTAGAATAAGTGTTAAGTTTCTTGGCGTTGCTAGTAGAGCCCTGCAGAATTGACTCATACAGCCCATCTGGGCCATTTTCCCTGACTACCTGTCCACATCAGGTTTCTCTTATTCTTATTCTTAGAAATGAATGCCGTAGGGCTTTCGTACCTCCTGGTTTTCAGGTTTCAGGTCAGATTGTCATTTTGGTAAGTGAAACCTGCTTTCATCCTATCTATCTGTAGCTTTAAATGAGGTACCCCCCGCCAGGGGAGAGTGAGGTAGAATGATAGAATCAATTTTATTCATTTTTCCATCTGGCCTTTGTTTCTCTGACACTTGGTTGTGTTTGTGGGGCTGGGGTTTGAGCCTGGGTCCTCATGCATGCCAGGCAAGCACTCCAGTTGCGGAGCCATTGCTCCAGCCCCTTTGAATGAGTGTTATAGGGAGAATAACGCAGTGCAATTCCCACCATCCAGCTTCAGTAATTATTAGTATTGTGTTGTTCAAAGTACTAACCTCACTGCACTTTCCAACCATCCACTCTCTGCCATGACATTCTTTTTTTCTTTTTCTGAAACTACCATTTTAGTTTATTTTCTGTTGTACACTAAGAATATGAGTTCTGTTAGAGCAGGGATCCAGGGATTCCCTCTGGGATTCCTAGTACCTTGAACTGTCTCTGTATACAGTGTGTACTCAGTATTTCCTGAGTGAACTATTGAAGTAACTTCTAAAAAGCAGGGACTGTGTTTTTTCCGTTTATATGTATCTTTCCTTTTTTTTTTCATTCCCAATACTGGGGGTTTAACCAAGGAGTGTTCTACCCCTGAGGTCCATCCCCAGCCTTTTTTATTTTTTATTTCAGAGATAGGGTCTCCTTGCTTAGGGACCTCCCAAGTTGCTAGGACTGACCTTGAAATTAGATCCTCCTGCCTCAGCCTCCTGAGTTGCTGGGATTACAGGCATGTGCCATAGTACCCAGCATATTTGTGCTTTTAATTGTGTCTAGTAAAGGGCTTCTTTAGAGATAATATGTAGCATATATTTGACCTAATATTTTTATTTCCTATGTCACTGCACCCCTCCACTGATAGATTTATTTACATAGGAACCCTTTTCAGGATTTTTCTAATGAAAGGAGATTAGTGTATCTCTCATGTACTTTCTAATCACCCTACTTATAAAAACATGAACACTGGAAGTTTTTCTTTCTTGCCAGATTCAGTTGGTTTTCGAATCATCTGTGTTGTCTCATTATAGATAATCAGTAAACGTGGTCTCCAGAACGTGTTACATTTTTATTTCTGATCTATTATCTCTAGAATTACAGAAGGTAGAAACTGGAAAGAATGTTAAAGATAGTTTAGATTTAACTCAGTTTTTCAGATGAGGATCCTTTGTGCAAGGTCATGCGGGGTGTTGGGTGGGATGAGAACTATAACCAGGAAAGGCAAGCCTGGTGTAGTTAGTAGGCAGCCCGGGATGTAATCATTTTCTCAGTGTTTCGTATAAACGAGTTCTGTTTTGTTGGTTGAACTCTTGGATTTAATGAGTGACCATTTTTCTACTTGCCTCAGGGGAGGATATGCCTGGAGAACAAACCTTGATTTCTTGTGCAAAAAATTTCTTATGATTTCTGGTGCAATTTTAATAAAAATTGGAAATGGGACAGATGATAAAAGGGAATTACCAGAGGTCTACCAAAGGTGGCTTACTTAGCATTTTGGAACAAGTGTATCAGTTACTGCTGACCAATCCAGTGTGGAAGATCCATTTAGTCCTTCCCTGAGTTAAAACAATGTGATGTGTAATGGACATAGGAAGTGGAAGTGGGTTTCCCAGAAAGAAATTATCAGCTTGCATCAAATAGATTTGGAAATGCTGGGTAGAGAGACAAGACGGGAAGAATTGAAGGTCCCGATCAGATAGGTCCTTAATGCATGACTTTTCTTTAAATTTATCCGGCAAAATCCAGACCCTTGATACTTGGTTCCTGTATTTCTTTTTTATTAAAATTTTTAAAGTAAACACAAATATTTATTTTTAAAATAGTACCCCAGCCAGGGATGGTGGCCCACGCCTGTAATCCCAGCGTCTTTGGAAGCTGAGGCAGGAGGATCACAAGTTCAAAGCCAGCTTTAAGGCACTAGGCAGTTTAGCAAGACCCTCTCTCAAAATAAAACAGGCTGGGGATATGGCTTAGTTGTTAAGTGCCCCTGGGTTTAATCCCTGATACCCAAAAAACAAAAATTAAAGAGTGCTCTGTGCTGTCTTGCAACAAGTTTATTGTGAAAACTTCATGACGTTGAGAAAAAAAAATAAAATGATTATTTGTCGTTATTTTGAACCTAGGTAGGTCTGTTTGTGTGTGCACATATTTTTAAAGATATGCCACTATAATTTGTTATAGGACAGTTTTCATGGCTTTTTAGAGTAGTACATAATGACTTCTCATTAATATGCAGATGTACTGTCATAATAACTCATACATGATCATACAACCCTTTAGCCAGTTCCCTGTTATTTTCCCAATCCTTTTTTTTTTTTGAAGAGGGACAGTGAAAGAGAAAGAGAAAAACAAATTTTTATTTAGTTTTTCTTGTGGTTTTCATTGTTCCAATGCTTGGTTGTGTACGTGGTGCTGGGGTTCGCATGCCAGGCAAGTGCCATAACCGCTGAGCCACCGCTCCAGCCCCTCTGCTTTGCCCTTTTGAAACCAGTGTTTTAGATGAACTGCTTTCAGCTCTGTATTATTTTTTTTTTTCTTTTTAAGAGAGAAGGATGGTGAGAGAGAGACAGAATCAATTTTTTTTTTTGAGTTTTTTCACGTGGCTTTCGTTGCTCTGACACTTAGCACTTAGTTGTGCACGTAGGTGCTGGGGTTTGAACCTGTGTACTTGCGCATGCCGGGCAAGCGCTGTAACCGCCGAGCCACCGCTCCAGCCGTCAGCTCTGTATTCTTAATAATAAATTTTGTGATTCATAGAGTAATTCAGGTGTAAATTGGTACTCGACCGGCATTTTGAGTGTAATTAATTAGAGGCCTGATGTGTAACATGGTTTTTAGTTTCTTCCAAATTTTGTATGTTCCTCCAGAGAATACCCATAGACAAGTGATGTTTTCTGGATCATTCCAGGGCTGTGATTTATAATCCTCAGTTTTACAGAATCTTAGGGTCTTTAGTTATTTTATGGTACTGTGAAGCTCAGGTCACTCAAGGTGAAATTTAAGTTCACATTGAGAAATAATTTTATATAAAAGGATTCAGGGAACAAAACTAATATATACTGTACAGTATCTAACTGTTTTCAATGCGAACTAGAATAAGAAAGTGAAATAAAGTTTGTGATAAAAGAATCAGATTCTAATTTTCTCCACCAAATGTGTAAGACCATCACTTAGTACCATGTGTGAAATACCTGGAGCTGCAGTTAAAATGACTTAATTTGGTGGCTGTGTCTGAGCTTTGGGGGAAAAAACATGACATAATATTTCTAAGTTTAGTAAAAAAGCCCAATGTTTTGTATGCAGAAAGTCTGGATAGTATGGCACCTTCATGTGCACCAGTAGGCCTGCAGAGTTAATTTTATTATGATGTAATGGATTGGTGGAGTGCACGTGTCAAACCTCAGTTGACTTACTGTTCCCATTAACAGATGGCTGTGTGTCTTTTTTAAAGATCATAGGAATATGGGTTTGCCCACCCAGTCTTCAAGTGGCAGCACTGAAGAATTCTTGACTCTGTTTATATTTGTAGGTGTTTGTTTCTCTTTTATTGGTACTGATTTTTGCCTTAGGCTTTCTTTTTGGTGGCAAGTAAAGATTATTGGTAGTGAGACAGATGAGGAGAGACAGTGAAATGGCTAGGTAGTCAGGACAGAGGGCCCCTATTAAGAGCTAGCTGGCAGAGGCAGAGAATGATTGACAGGGCATGCTCAGGGCATTCAAATGCAAAAAGACCTTGAGGCTCACCCTAGTCTCTGACTAAGAGATGGGGGTGGTCACAGGTGGATACTAGGAAGTATTTGCCACCTTTTGTTTTAACCAATGGTGCTCTTGACCAGTTTCTATGCCTGTTTCACATAGGTTTTAACCAATGGAGTTGATGCATTTCTCAGTGCCTGCTCTGTATGAATGTTAATTATGCTCATACCCCCAAATCTATATAACCCTGGGCTTAACCTCCATTAGACGGTGTCCTGCGCTTCCAGGTGCCCCTCCACTTTGCAGAGTCTTTGTTGCTCTTCCTAAATAAATCCTACTCCTTTTACTCCTCCTTCCGTGGTTGTCCGTGGATTTTATTCTTCAAATTCATGAGACAAGAACCCAGAAGATTGGTGCCAAATTCCCGGGGTGAATTTCCACCACACCAAGAGCTGCAACACCCAGCTTTTAGCTGGAGAGCTGCTAACACTATTTCGGCCTCAGAAACCTGCAGCCAGCCCCAATTCCCAGTTTTAGCAGGGAATGGCTGCAAACACTAGAAGCGGGCTGTTTTGGCTGCTGGAATCTGTAGTGGCCCAGACTCCATTCACCAGCGGGAGCAGAGAATCTGGCCTCATCTCAGAAACCCCGCATCAGTAATATATCTTCATCAGATAGAGGGTTTATAAGTGGGTCAGAATTTGGAGTTTCAATAATGTCGGATATAGCAATTTCAATTTAATTACTTCTTTGGGTTTAGCCTACAAATACCTTGAGCTTCTCAATGTGTTATTTGTCCATGCCTCTCTCCCTCCACCCTCTATTCGTCATGTAGCATCCCTGATGAACAGACCTTTCATTTAAATTGGTTTTGTTGTTAGTTCATGTCTTTCATTAAATCCCGTGCAATTTCTTGTCTGGTTTAGAGCTGAAAGTCACACTCGTCACAGTAGTGTCTGTTGAAGTAGCTGGCTGTTAAAAACCGAAGCACCCGGCTCATCTCAAGGGCACCCCCACCTCCCCACTACCCGTGACCCGTTCAGTGTTCCATGCTTGTCCACTGTTTCAGGACAGCAAGCGCAGCCTTCTTTCTTGGGAGTGGAGTCAGTGTTTGTCTTTTACCATGGAGTCTCAACACAGGGTGAGGAGTGGACTCCTCGAGGATCGTCAAAGAATGTTCGTCTTTCAGTTGCCTGCCAATCGTTGCTGATACAGAGCAGTTCCTTCCGTATCCTTGATCTTGCCCTTTGTATCAAGGGATCCAACCTCCAGAGGGGCAGTTTTCCTCCTAAGGGTTTTTATGAAAATGTACACCTTGGTGGTGGTTCCACTGCAGGTGGTACATGGGAAAAGAAGCCCACTTTGTTTTTTGTTTCCTGGCCGTTTGAGGCCCTGCCTCTACAGCCACAGGCCCATGATTTTAGGGGAAGAACTACTGTGGGCATTTCCTTTAATGTTTCCAATGCTTTCCTGTTTTTATGTTAGAGAGGTTAACGTGAGTTTGTGAAGCCAGCAGTTAGTGCCTAAGGGTGTTGTGTGCCCTGCTTAGTGAAATAACTTGATGAAAGGTGACTTTGAGCATGGGCTGGAGAGGTGGCTCAGCAGTAGTGTGCTGTCTGTCATGGGCAAGGACCTGGGTTTGATCCCCAGCGCCACATACAGACAAAAACGGGAGGTGTGAGGAAGGACTGGGGCTCAGTGGTAAAGGGCTCAGTACCAAAAGAATATAGCTCTCTAAATGTTGATTTCATGTGAAATATGTTGGTTTATAGACTCAAAAGGTAAGCTAGAAGTCAAGGAGTAGTGATTTCTGTAAGTCAATTTCTCAGAATCTAAAATTTGTTTTTGTGGATCAAGAAGATGGAATATGTACCCCTGTAGTTTTCTTATCCTAGACCTTTATTGTCCCCCGCCTTTAGTTTTGTATTTACTTCCTTGCCTCTCAAATTGTAAATTTTCTTTTTCTTATCAATGCACTGACCAATGAAATAGATAAAGCCAAAATAGTGTGTTTGGATTTCATTTTCTAAAACTAGGCTGGCTACCTGAGTTCAGATCTTGGTCATCCTATTTCAACAATTAAGATCCTTTTATTTTTCAGTGCCTTTGCTTTAAAAAAAAAAAACAAAACAAGACAGAATAGTGCACACAATTATAATTATAATGCATTTCTCTTAAAGAGGGAGAGAGAATCAATTTTATTTGTTTTTCACCTGGACTTTATCTGACACTTAGTTGTGTCCTGGGTCCTCACGCATGCCAAGCAGGTGCTGTAACTGCTGAGCCACCACTCTAGCCCCCTACAGTACATTCTTTTCTTTTCTTTTCGGGTAAAGAGAGAGGGACAGTGAGAAAGGGAGAATCAGTTTTATTTAGTTTTTCATGTGGCCTTCATTGCTCTGACACATCACTGTGTACGTGGTGCTGGGGTTTGAACCCCTGTCCTCTGTACATCCCAGGCAAGTGCTGTAACTGCCGAGCCACCGCTCCAGCCCCTACAATACATTCTTAAAACTATGTTTAAAAATATTTTAAACTTCAACCAATCTTAGTTTTGAATGGTTTACCTCATGTATTGGTCCAGTTTCTGTTGTGTGAACTTTTATCAGAAATAGCTTTTAGATGAATTTCAGCAGGCCTGGTGACAGACACTGGCTGGCTTTGTGTACCGCACTTGCTGTGTAGAGATGCCGTGAAATAATTTTCATCTTATGGAAGAAAAAATTTTTATAGCAACTTAAGAAGTTATAGTTAGTGACAACAGTGTCTGTGAACTCCTGGTCAGATTTTGACAGGTCTTGCAAACAGGGAGGGGAAAAATTAGATGCAAAGTGCTCTATTGCTGTAGTCCCTCCTTAGGGTGAAGGAGGAAATGGTTGCGCTCTGGGGTTTCCTTGGACAGATCTTCCAGACAACTGAGATTTCTACAAAATTACACAATTTTACCACATCTGTTTGTCACTATGGCCTCAGTTTTAATTTCATTATTATTATTGTTATTATTTTAAGAGAGACTGGAGGAGAGTGAGAGAAAGAGAGAGAATCAACTTTAGTTTTTCACGTGGCCTTTGTTTCTCCAACACTTAGTTGTGTATGTGGTGCTGGGGTTCGAACCCGGGTCCTTGCAGCGCATGCCAGGCAAGCGCTCTAACCACTTAGCACCACTGCAGCCTGAGGTAAGGGTGTGAGGGTGGGACATTCTAGTGTCTTCCAAGCGCAGACGTCTCTGGATTGTGTGGTAATTCAGTTATGGATGGGGTGCTGCAGTTTTGTGGACAAGACTTCCTGAAGATTCAAAGCAGCTGTAAGGATTTTAAAGCCATCTGGGTTGATGGTGGGAGGGAACGGAGGAGGCCGCAGCTATAGTGTGATGGGAGAGGCGGAGAGTGGAGCTGGATTGCGCAAGCCTCGGAGGACACCTTGGCGGGTGGTTTGGCCCGCAGAGATGCAGGAGCTGCAGGAGAGCCCCTGGCTCTGTCTGTTCAGGTCATTCAGGGAGGACTTCTCCAGAGGAGATGCAGAGCCCTGCTTTATCAGGGGGCTGTTTACAGTGTCTTTTCCCTCAAAGAGAGGGTGAGAGAGAGAGAGAATGAATCAGTTTGATTTGGTTTTCCTGTGCTCCGCAGTTTTTCACTGCCCTGACACTTCGTTGTGTACCCGGTGCTGGGGTTCGAATCCCGGCAGCCCCCGCTCACGCCCGCCTCTCCGCGTTTCTCTTGGGCCCTGCCGTTCTGCGTTCAGCTTTGGCCTCTGCACTGTGCTGCTGGTTGCCGTTCTGTCTGCGCTGTCTTGCGTAGGTTGGGCCTATTGACCGCGCAGGCGTGCGGTGTGGTCCTGCAGGATGCATGTGCGTAACCTGCGCTTCATCCCTTCACCCGATGGTGAATGCAGTTGAGTGTTCCTGAGGAGCGTTGCGCATGTGTCCCTGCTTTCTGCACCCGGTACGCGTCCATACTCTCCCTCCAGTTCTTCTCAGTGGTCTGCCAGCCAGTTATCCCCCGGCTCGTGTAGTTCATCACTCGGTTATCTCTAACCCACTGCCCCGCCACCCGTCGCAGATGCTACAGGCCCCTGTCTCTCAGCTTTGCCTTCCTGCCAGCCTTCTCTCTGAGCAGGGCTCTGTCAGATTTTATTTTATTTTATTTTTTTTAAATCTTTTTGAAATTTTATTCACCAATAATTCTCTGATGATTCATCCAGGATGTTTCACATATCAATATTTTGTTCCTTTAATTGATGAGTAGTATTCCACAGTGCATGTATACCACCGTTTAACTATTTACCACTGACAAACACTATTTAGCTATTAAAAAGAAAATTACTAGAGTTAGAGAGGTGGTTCAGGGGTAGAGCACTTTCCTGGCATATGTGAGGACCCAGGTTCAATCCCCAGCACCACATACTAAGTGTACCACCCTTTCAACTATTTGGCATTGACAAATCCTTGGTTATTAAAACTAAAATTACTAGATTTGGAGAGATTGCTCAGTGGTAGAGTACGCTCAGTGGTAGAGTACTTCCTGGCATGTGTGAGGACCTGGTTCAATCCCCAGCACCATATACTAAGTGGAAGAAAAACAAAAATAACATAAAAAAATAAAATCACTTCTGCCTTTCTCTCCCTCTCTCTCTCTCTCTCTCTACTTTTTTTTTTTAACTTTTTCCCCCCACATTTATTAGAAGTATATAGCGATACAGGATACAGATGAGGGGGAAACATTGTCAAAACTGTAGCAATCAATGTGTAGAAACTTTGTTATCCAGGGGTAATGCTAACGCATAGATAAGCTACTATGGGTTTCATCTATTGCAGTTTCCCCCAGAAGAACTCATGTGTTAAATGGGTATCTAGTGTAGGAATAACATCGGCTTCTGGGATGGTTCCCTCATCTTCCCCATCACCAGACTCCTATGAGTTCTTCATATACCCTCCCTCCTCCCCATCCCCTTCCCACCACCTCAGATTTTAGTATTGGGGAACTGTGAGTTCCGTCCTGAGCCTAAACCGTACTTTGTGCACGTGACTCATTCTCAACATCCAGAAAAAGCATCTTGGAAAATAACCAGCAGGGAGAAGAGAAAGTGCATCGTCCCTGTGCCTTGTACTCATCACAGTGTCCTTTGCAGCTTTACAAAAACTTCGCCTCTAGGCTCTGAAATGACCCTGGAAACAATCACTGCCAGCTACTTAAGTGCGTAATTGTTTAGCATAACTACAGTAGTACAGGCCATTAAACATATTCCAGGTTAACTGTTAGTTTTGTTTGAGCCTAAAAAGAACCCGCTTCTGAATTCTGTTTCCATACTGCATTGCACATACCGAGTAAGTGCTCACAAGTGAAAATGAACCCTGGCGAGCTTCCCAGTATTGATAATTTTAAGATATTGATCGTTACTCTGATCATCCGTACATACTTTGTTTTTCAGGGCTGAGGACCGAACTCAGGGCCTTGTGAGCGCTAGGCAAGCATCCGTACATATTTTGTTAACTTCTCAAATGCTGTTATCTGTTTTTGTTGACGGTGGGATAAAAGAAACTGAAATTTGAGTGTCTTCTTTAATCAGGCACATAATATACCTTATTTTAGTTCTTAAAAACAACTCCGATGTAATTGGGATTGTTATTTTTTTTTTTTTGAAAGAGAAAGAATCAGTTTTTATTATTTTTTCACCTAGTCTTTACCTCTCTGACACCTAGTTGAGCATGTGATGTTAGGGTGAGAACCCAGGTCCTCACACATGCCAGTCAAGCACTCCAATCACCGAGCCACTGTTCCAACCCAGGTTCTTACTTCTTTTGCAGACCAGGAAACTGAACCTTAATTAATTGAATTCTCTTGTGGTATTGGATATTTTTGTTTTTTTTTTTTTTGTTTTAAAGAGAGAAGGACAGAGAGAGAGGGAGAGAGAGAGAGACAGGGAATCAATTTTTATTGAGTTTTTCACATGGCTTTCGTTACTCTGACACTTAGCTGTGTATGTGGGTTGCTGGGATTTGAACCCTTGTATTTGCACATGCCAGGCAAGCGCCGTAACCACCAAGCCACCACGCCAGCTCCGGATATTTGGGCTTTTAGCTACTTCAAATACAGACAGTACTACTTGGATTTCAAAGTTGTTGAGTCTATTACAAATAGTAAGTATGTGAAGCACCAATCATAGCACCTGGCACAAAAATTATTACGTAGGCATGTGCACCGGTCTCAGTAGCGTTGTGGTTTAGCACATCGTCCAATAGTTCCATCTTCTGCTTAAACTTCTTCGTCTCTCTAAAGATAGTCCATTTTTTTGGGACCCACAGCATAAAATCATTTGTATGTAGGTTGTGAATAACTCACATTGGTACTTTCTTTGCTTTTTATATGCTACTGTTTTGACTTGAGTTCAATAAATCAAAATGTGAATATAAACTATTTACATTTTTTTCACAAAAAAGTATGTCTTTATTGTTACATAAACTGGATTACTGAAATTTCATGGTTTGGGGGACAAATGGCTTCGTAAGAATTTTCCATTTGAGAATTAATTTTCAACTTCATAAATATTAGGTCATTAGAGATCATGTAATAACTTGTTCTGCAGTGTTTAAAACCAGGCAGCAGAGGTACAGTAGCTTGTTTCATTGAATAGACGAGTGGCTGCTGAGCCAGCCATGCTGCTCCGTAGCAGGGAGAAGTGAAGTGTAAAGGCCTTTGCTGCTCATGGGAGAGTCTCACAGACAGGAAGGATGAGCTGATTACTGCTGTTCTGGGGGGCTGAGCAAGAGTGCGGGGGAAGGGCCACCCGTATGTCACCTTCAGAGAGACTGGGAAGGATCTAGGAGTATTGTGTACCATGCAACCCACCCTTTGAGGCACCTGTAGTAGAATTTAGATATTTTTTGAACCTTGAGGGTTTTAGAACTGTTAGCTTGTTTGTTTGGAATGCAGCGTCTGATGCCCAGATCTGGAGATTCTAATTGCAGGTATTCGGAGGATCTTGCTTTGGGACATATTGCCACAAACAGTGGCAATAGAAAAAACTCAGGGTTGGACGTTGGTCTACCTTGCTTTATGGAGGCTAACCTACTAGGATAAATATATCTAATCTTGGATTAGGGAAGTCCCACCAAGTTGGCCCTATCTGGCTTCCTGTCTTCTTGTTGCAGTTCTGGGATTGAACGCAGGGACACTACCACTGAGCTAGGTTCCCGGCTCTTTCTATTTTTTTTTTTTTTTTTAAAAGAGAGAGGGATAGTGAGAGAGACAGAGAAAGGGAGAAACAACTTTATTTAGTTTTTCACATGGCCTTAGTTGCTCCAACACTCAGTTGTGTACGTGGTGCTGGGGTTTGAACCCAGGTCCTCATGCTTGCCAGGCAAGCGCCGAAACCGCTGAGCCACCGCTCCAGCCCCTCTATTTTTTATTTTGAGATGGGGTCTCCCTGAGTTGACAAGGCTGGCCTCAAACTTGGCCATCCTCCTGCTTTAGCCTCATAAGTTGCAGGGAAAGCTGTGCTCTTCTGACAAGGAAAGTGTCTAGGGAATTAGTAAATAAAGTTTTTTTTTTTTAACGTGATACACGTATTTATATATTTTTATTTTTATTTATTTTTTTTAAAGAGAGAGGGATATAGAATCAGTTTTTTTTTTTTAATTTAGTTTTTCATGTGGCTTTCATTCCTCCACACCCCACTGTACATGTGGTGCTGGGGTTTGAACCCACATGCTCACACATGCCGGGCAAGCGCGGCAACCGGTGACCCACCTCTTTAGCCCCACTTTTTTTTTTTAGTTCAATAAAAAAATTGATAGGCCATAAATATGTTTCTCTTAGAATAAGCTCACTAGATATTGTACCCTAAAAAAATATTAAACTAATGTGTAGGACCCAGAAAGTTAGTGATTTTTCTCATGATTGTCCTGTGTACAGTGGCTGTTAGTTAATGCGTCAGATGTTCTGAAATATACTGTAACACAGGAGCTCTGGGCCGCACCACAGGAATTACCATTACTCCTCCACGGGTAGTGGGCATCGCAGAAGGTGCATGGCTGAGGTTCTTGGCTTCCTTGGTCTGCAGTTTGCTGTGGGCTGCAATTGTGCTTGCTTACAGCCGGAGCTTCACGTGGCCTTTACACAAAATTATTTTTGCAATGTAATACAATCTATAATAACTTCCATTATAACGACATTATCTGTCTGTAGTTCATCAAATGAAACACTGAAGCGACGTGGAAGAGCGGAGTCAGTTAGGAATTCTTCACATGCTGCTTGTTCCTGCCTTTGAGGTGTATTGTGGTAGACTTTTTACTGCTTGGACCTCAAATGACTGAGCTTGGAGGGACGTCCCTTTTGAATTCATGAACTTCTCTTTGGGTAACTGATTTTGCAAAACTGGTATTTGTGCCACTACCAGTTCTGACAGCCTTTCTCGGGCAGAGGTGCTCCTTGTGCCAGCTTCTGAAATGCCTCTGCAGTGTTGACTGAGATTGTCACCAGTGCGTTTCCCCAAGCTGGGAGGTCCTGAGGGACCAGCACACAGTCCTCAGTCAGGAAGAGGCTGTGTAACTAGCTAGTGCGTGCACTGCAGGGAGGGAAGAAGAAGCAGAGAAGTGTAGGCCCCAGATTTGAACGCTCCTTACTGTCGTTTGAGTGTAATTGGCATTTCCTGAGACCTCAGTTCTGAATCTGGAGTCATCACTGTGGGCTAGGGCAGGAGTTTGTATTTCTTGTCATCCCCCAATGAAGTAACAGGACAGCAGTGCCTTCTTGAGCTTGGACTTGAGGCTAGAGGACGTTTTATGGTAGGTGGAAATGTCCCCCCTAAAACCCAAGTGATGGGGGAAGCTAAGTTGCCAGGTCTCTGTAATGGCTTCGATTCCTCGGGTTTAGTGGGTTTGCTTCTGGGTTCTCTGGTCCACTTTGATGGACTGTTCGTGTTTCAAGGTGGTGGTGCTCATGTCTGCCATTCTGCCTTCCTCTGTCTCCCCTTCCCCCCTTCCCTCCTAAATTAGATACATTCCCCCTCTGCTCCCAGACGTCTCCATTTCTTGGTCCCCTGACAGAGCAATCATTTATCAAGTTGTTTCACGCGTTGTCGGAGGGGGCCCTGGGGGCTGGAGTTTGTTTCGCTGCCTTTGTTGGAGCACCACAGGATCGTCCAGCTTAGTCTCCAGCCAACTGCTGAGAGTTGCTGGACTCCAGGAGAAATGTTAAAGGGGCCGCCTTTCATCTACTTCAACCTTTTATTTTAAAGTGCAGCTTGTTGGGACTCTAATCACCCTGTACTCAACGCACATATACTCTCTGGGTATGTATTCAGTCACATGAGAGTTTTTCTTTATAAGTTTCCCCCCATACCCAGCCATCAAGGATCTGGACATATATATTCATCCATCCATCCATCTGTTCATTCGTGCACTCTCTCTCCCCCTCATTCCTAGTCTGCTTTTTCCTTCATTACTACCTGTCTCTTCTCCAAGTCATTAATTATTACATTTAGTAAGTAGGAGTTTCTGCTTTTCTAAGACGTCTTTTGGATGCCTCATAGCTTACAAGGTGTCCTTTCTCAGTGTTATACTGTTCATGATCAATAAAAATACCTAAATAGTATAGAGACTTTAAATAGATTTTAAATTTAGTTAGACTTGAAAGTACAATATTCCTTTAGAGTAATAGTACTGCCTTTTATTTGGAGGTATGCATGTTTTCCAAAGTGTCTAAAAAGGCAAAAGGAAAAGTGTTCTAAGACCTAAGGATGTGTAGTGTGAAGAATGTTAACCAGTGTTCGTTGAGCATGAATTTGAAAGAGGGATGCTGCTTACCGTAATGTAATAGTTTAAAAGGGGGCTGGAGCGGTGGCTCGGCGGTTACGGCGCTTGCCTAGCATGCGAGAGCACACGGGTTCAAACCCCAGCACCACGAACACAACGGAGTGTTGGAGCTATGAAGGCCATGTGAAAAACTAAATAAAATGATTCTCTCTTTCTCCTACTCTCTCACTGCCCTTGTCTCTTTAAAAAAAAAAAAAAAAAAAAAAAGCAATTACCGGACACCCCCGCACACCATCCCGTACTGAGGGTTGAACCCAGGGCCAAGCATATGATAGACAGGTACTCTAGCACTGAGCTATGCCCCCTGGTACCGGCCTCTCCCCCATTATTGCCAGACCAACCTCAGACTTGCCGTTCTCCTCCCAGGTGCTGGGATTATAGGTACGCGCACCACACCCTGCAATTATTGACTTTTAGTATCAAAATGAGCCAGAAGTCTTCCCCCATAAGATATGTATCCTCATTAGTGGGATGATTTTAAGCCATACAATTTAAGTATGTTGTTCTTACTGGTTTTTCACAATGAAATGGTTTAATTATATTTAAAGCACTAAACCAGATACCACAGATACTTAAGCTATATTTCATATTCAAGAGTATGAAGACAAGGAGACTTGTTAATTCTGAAAGTTCAGTATGTACTGCTTCTAGGTAACTTTTCTAGCAGTGAATAAAGCATAGAAATCCCTTTGGAGCCTAGGTACTGTTAGGGACAACTATGAGACATTTCCTGTTTTCTTCATATTCTAGAGCAAGGGCTGTCACGTTTTTGTGTGAAGGGTCAGAAGCTGAATGTTTCAGGCTTTGTGTACCAGTTTCTGTAATGGTCGCTCGACTTTGCTGCATGAATGAGTGGGCAAGGCTGTGTTTCAGTAAAGCCATATTTATAATACTAGGCGGTGGACCGTAGTTTACCAGACCCATTCTAATGTGTAAAAGGCAAGCATTGAAGTTGTGTAAAAATCTAGACAAAAATTTATATAACAAAATATACTATTAATCAATGGTATTAATCAGTGGACAAGCAAGAGATCTCAGAGAAATATTGCCCAAGCAGATGAGAGTTAATG
>PVKS010025079.1:0-30262 GCA_004027875.1 Aplodontia rufa | reverse complement strand
TCTTGGCACTGGAGCACCCTTCTTGGCACTGGAGCACCCTTCTTGGCACTGGAGCACCCTTCTTGGCAGATGTCCACACTGCTGACTCTAAAACCACTTTCTCATCTGTGTTTGATACCTTGCGGGTTTGGTAGAGCCCTTTCAAAACCGGCAGGGACGATTTGTTGTCTTTCCCTCTGCTGTCCAACTAGGACTCAGAAGTCCATCCCCCAGGTGGAGCTAAAGCCCATGCGCACATCACGCTCCAGCCCAGGGCTCCCAGGCCGGGCGTGTCATGGGCTCTCGACCAGGTCATCGCTGCAGAAGGTGGAAGCTCACAGGCAGTGGTGCTTGGGGCAGGACAGTCAGTCTGTCCCTGCTCTTGACTCGGGTGTGCAGATTTCCCCAGAGTAGACATCATGTCACCACCCGAACAGAAGCCAGGCTGGGTGGCCACAGGCATGGCGCTTGGCAGAAAAAAGTCAGACTGCCTCATCCAGGCTCTGCCACCACATGGAACAAGCGATTACTGAGAAGCTACCACATTTGGTGACAAAACAAAACAATTTTGCTTGTTTTTTAAAACTGCTGCTAACAGTGGTACAATGAACCAGGTTTCTGGACTTTACAGGTACTTCCCTCAGCTCCAGGTTTACCTGGGTTCTGAAGACCCGGATTTCACTTCCGTCTGTCAGTCAAAGCTTGCCCCTTTCCAGGGCTGGCGGTGGGTGCTCAGGCCTCTGCTCTCCTCACTCCTCGGCTGGAGGAAAGCTGCCTGCGGAGGGAGGGTCTCAACCACCTCAAAGCGGGTAAACTGAGGCTGCCCCCTCTTCAGCAGCATCACAACCATGCAGTAGGGAAAGCTGTTAAAATCCCAATTCCTGACTCAGTAGGTACAGGACGGGGCCTAAGATGAGCGTTTGTCACAACTTCCACTGACACTGCTGCTCCCAACCCAGGGCATGGACAAGAAGAGGTGTTAGGAGTCCTAAGCCGCCTGGGTCACTTCCAGACTTTTGAATATGTAAGAATCACCAGGGCATTCTTAATGGGGAAGATTCTGGATCGTAGCAATCAAGAGAGATAGAGGACGAGCCGCATATACAGCCACTGTTTAAAAAGTGTAAGTCGACAGTGAAATTAGTGTTTAGAGGAGACTGGATCCTGATGAATCGGTGCACAGTGGTTGAGTTTTCCCTTCCTTCATCCATGCCAGGTCTTCCAAAGCCAGCGCATCCCACTCCTGCCGCACCTCGAACTGCAGTTCCTTTCGGGCATGTGTGGCTCCTGGCCACCACCCTAGACACGCCTTTCTAGAGCCTTCCCCGGGGGAATTCAGAAGCTGCTCTTCCAGAAAGCTCCCAATCTCCCTCCTGCCCCGAGCCCTCCCTACACCAGGAATTGATGCCAACTGTTCCCTCTGGGCTTCTCGGCCCTGGCTGGCACTGGGGTCGTCTGAGGGGCTGCATCACACCCCGAGGCGCCACTCCACCATCAGCATTCTGATTCTACGCTCAGCACAGCCAGAGCAGTAGGACCACCTTGGATCTCTGCAGGTGTTCTGAAGCTTGGCTATTGCTCTCATGGGAGCTCCGAGGTGTGCAGTCCCAGTGGCACCTCAAGGCTGTGTGACTCAGAGGCCCCAGGGGAACTCCCCAATGCCAGGGCCTCTGCCTACCCAGGTCTGCTAAGTCAGATCACAGGGACTCCCACCTCCCGGAGGCTAAGGCTACCTCCAGGGAAGCGAGCAAGCAACTGAGAAATGTGATGTTGCAGCCTGGCACGGTGGCCACACCTGTCACCCCAGACACCTGGGAGCTGAGGCAGGAGGATCAAGTTGAAGGCCAGCCTGGGCAACTTAGCCAAACTTTGTCTAAAGATTAAAGTAAATAAATAAATAGGGGGGGCTGTGGGGATGTGAATGAGTGAGGCCCTGGGTTTGATCCCCAGTACCAAGGAAGGAAGGAAGGGAAGAGGGAGGAAGGTAGGAAGGGAGAAGGGAGGGAAGGAGGGAGGAAGGGAAAGAGAAAGGGAGGGAGGGAGGAAGGGAGAAAGAGAGGGAGGGAGGAAGGGAAAGAGGAAGGGAAGGAGAAAGGAAGAGAGGAAGGGAAGGAGGGAAAGTGAGAGGAAAGGAGAAAGAGAGGGAGGGAGGGAGGGAAGAAAGGAGGGAGGAAGGGAAGTAGGAAGGAAGGGAGGAAGGGAAGGAGGAAAGGAGGGAGAAGGGAGAAAGGGAAGGAAGGAGGAAGAAAGTCAGGCAGGCAGAGGGAGGAGTGGAAACCACCTTGGTCCTTTGCTGAGTGGACCTGGACCTGCTGCAGGCCCTCATGTGTGCAGAGCCTCCTTGATCTCAGGATGGGCGGCTTGAGCCCTGACATAGCTGCTTCACCTACTGCTCTCCGACTGCCGGATGCTCCTGACCACCAGCTCTGAAGCCGTGGCACCGGGGAAGGGCACAGACTCGGAATGGCAGCTCCTAGCCCACACAAGCATTTCATGGGGTTAAGTTTTCCAACATCAACCTCATTCCCAACATTTAAAAAAGCAAATTCAGCATAAAATCTCCAAATTCTAGTTTATCCTGAAAAACTAGGAGATGTGGCTCCTGGGCCCTCCTGTCCAAGACATCCAATGGTGACCTCTCTGGACTTCACAGTCCTCCGTGGCCCTCCTCGCAGATGTCCCCATGCTCTGGCTCAGGAGACCTCCAGCTGGAGGACCTCACACTGTGGCCATGCGTCAGGCCAGAGCTGTGGTCACCAGTGTTCTTTCTGCTGTGTGATTCAAGTCAAAGCCAGCAAGGAGAGAGCCACGGGCACTCCTCCGTTGGAGGAGTATCCCAGGCACTGAAGGGCTGTCAGGATCAGATGACAACACTGAGGACAGTGACTTCCACTCTCCACCACCCTCCCACTGGGCCTTCTCCACCTTCCCTTCCAATAGCACCCTCAGAACCCCTGCTGAGAGGTTCTGCGTCCTGTTGTCCCCATTTTCCTTCTCCAGCCACGACTCTGCATTGAGTCCTGCTCAGTGAAGGAATGAGGGGGCCACATTGACAAGGGTGCCCCTTCAGGGGTCTCCTCCCTGGACCCCCATCACCTTCATCCTCAACACAACTGGGGCTAAGCACAGAAGGTCTCAGATGTCAGCAGGGTCCCCAGGAGATTCTAGTGTGGGGCAGCAGGCGTTCTGTCCTCCCATGACATCTTGCCCATCTTCCTCCTCAAGAGTCACAAGGGGCCTTGCTCATGACCCTGGCGGGGGAGGTTTACCCTGCAGCAGGTGCTGCAGGGGCCTCAGAGCCTCACAGCACAGCGGGAGGGCTTGTCTGGGGCACAGTTCACAAGGGCCACCAGATGGGGCTTGTGATGCACTGTGGCGATTAGAGGAGAGACCTGGCCTGATCCCAGCTGGCACCGGCTGGCTGAGAAGGAGCAGTCGGGGACATTTTGGCATGGCTGAGTGTGGAGACAAGCTGGGGGCACGCTGGGAATCTGCCCTTCCATCCCTAGGGCAATGAGGCAGACTCTGCGCCTGGATTCCCCACCTCCTAGTCAGCCTCTTGTGCAACAGGTGTGAATCTCCCACAGGCCGAGAGAAGAGGTGAGGTGCCCTGGGAGGTGGGAAGGTATCTGCTTCTCAGAACCTAAATGAACGTCGCTCATCCGGAGACCACTTGCGGTAAAACAGTCTTTATAGTCATCGAGAGTTTGCCCTAACCCTGCCAACCCCCTGCTTGCATTAGAATCCTTCCATGTGGAATTATTAGTTAAGGGCCGTTTATCGAAGGAGAGATGGGCGGTGTAAGCAGATTTTGCTGTTGGTATTCAGAAAAACCATTATCCCCTGCCAGTCAGTGTGAGTTCTTCAATCACGGCTGATTGAAGGTCACCAACCTTGAATTATTAGTTAATGGCATCTCTGCAAAGGCGTGATTTCCCGAGCAAGCAAACTTTGAAAACGAACACAGATCCAGAATTGCTGGTTATTTCATCCAAAGCTGAAGCGTGTGTCTTTTTGACAATCTAGCTTTCAGTGGGAACACAAATCCAAAGCAGAGGCGAATGTTTGGCCTCCATCTCAGATCTCCCTGGACAATCAAGGTGTTGGGGAGACAGGAGCCCGAGGTGGCAATCGTCCCTACACCCAGGTTCACCCAGTGGGCAGATCTCACGGCAGGCAGCACCTCCTTGGAGCAGCCTCGCTGGGGTCACCTACAGGTGAGAAGTGTCCCTTTCAACAGTCTACCTGTCCCCAGGTCCCTCTCTTGAAAAGCCAGCCAAGCTCAGGACCTGTCACTTCCAGGTTCTCAGTGCTGCCCCTGCCCTGTTCATTCACCTGAGAGGGACAAGACTGTGTTCATGTTGTCCCTTCTCCCGTGGAACCACATCCTCCCCCTCTTCCCACAGCAGGGGCCTGGTGCAGCCTCCAAGCCTCTGAAGGGTGAGGCCAGGACAAGCAGGCATACCGTGTCCTCCTCAGCCCAGGGGGCCATGGAGATCCAGGCTCCATCCTGCCCTGCAGGTCCTTCTGCTGGGACATTGCCCCTCCAGGCCACTGGACATGCTCAGCCTCTGTACGAGCATTGCCTGTGGACCTCCCAGACGTGTCCAATCCCTGGGGACATGCTTTCCTGTCACACTGCAGCACCAAGCATCATCACAGTGCCTCTGTGTGATCCTTTGATTCATCTCCCTAGCCCCTCTCAAGGGCCTTACTGGTTTTGCCTCCCTTGGGGTCCGTGGTGCCCAGGCGGGATGGCAGCGTGTCTCTAAGGAGCACCCAAGGTTAGAATCACCTGCGACAGCCAAAGGGTGGCAGGTACAAAACAACAGGTCAACTCGCCTAGAAGAGGGGCCCACAAGGCTGGGTGGCCCTGGGACCGCCGATCTGCTCTGTCCTACACAACTGCGGCATAGGCGGGAGTCTACTTCAGCTCCTCCCTCCCTGTCCCCACACCAATGTCCTCTCAAAGCCATGAAACAGAAGGTAGACACATTGATTACACAAGTCTTTTAAATATCCTCATGGAAAAAGATATCAGAAAACAAATTACAAACTGGAAAAAAGTACTTGTAACATACAAGTGACAGAGCTCTGTGAGGACATCACATATAAAGAGCCCCTATGAATAAATAAGAGGAATCACCAACTCATCCAATAAATGGGACATGAGCAAAAACAGGCACTTCACAGGGAAATAAATGAGTCATACACATATGTTCATGTGCTCCAACTCCATTTATAATGAGAGACATAGTATTTAAAACTACAATTTCAAGTTATTTTACTTAGACTGGCAGATTGAAAAGTTGGCATACATACTATTGGTGGGGTGTGGAGAGCAACTTGTCAGAAGGTGTGAACAGACTATAGGCTTCCCGTACCTCTCAGAACTTCACCAGTAGGGTTGTGGTCCACCTGTATGTTTGTGCGTGTATCCTGCTAAGGGTATTCTTAGCAGGAGGGTGCTAGCTGGGACTCGCCTGAATGTCCCCTGCGTGTCCTCAGCAGGGAGCTATAATGGAATCCTAAAGGAGCCTCTGCAAAAAGACAGGCCACGGCCTATCTCTAGGGCCCAGTTGCTGGGGTTCTGTCTTGGGGTCCTGCCTCTACGGTCATCCATGGGGTCCTGTCCCTAGGGTTGTCTCTGGGGTCCTAGTTTTGGGGTTCTGTCTCTGGAGTCCAGTCTCTATGGTCCTGACTCTGGGGTCCAGTCTCTGGGGTCCCGTCTCTGGGGTCCTGTCTCTGGGGTCTTGATCTGGGGTCCTGTCTCTGGGGTCCAGATTCTAGTGTCCAGCCTCTGGACATGCATGACTGTGTGGAAGGCTCTGTGGACCATGGTGGCTCTGGGAAGGACAGTGGCTTTGAACTCCCAGCTTCCATCAGGTCCTTTCTGTCCCTCCCCACCTGCCTGGGCCCCACCCAGCTTTCCTCCGACTTCCAACCCCATTAAAACAGGGCGTGACTGAAAGCAGCCCAGACTCAGTAGTGTTTAGAAACTGAGTTCACACTAAGTGCGATGGTCCCCCAGGAGGCTTCTGGCATCGAGACCAGGGCAGTGTCAGGCCAGGGAGATGCCAGGTCCTCAGGCCACAGTGCAGAACGCCCAGAGCCAGGACTCTCCACCCTTGCAGGGATTGAAAACGGAGTGGCCTGAAAACCCTGCAGAGACTCCATGATGCTGAGGATCACCCAGCTTTCCTGCCTTGCTGACGTTCAGCTGCCAGGTGACATGAAACAGAGAGAGGGCCTTAGCTCCCTGCAGACGCAGGCAGGGCGTCTGACGGTGGCATTTCCTTTGATCCTGAACACTCAAGCAGTCCCGGCAGAAACTCCAGTCTGGAAGCATCCAGGACTGGCCAACAGCTGGGCAGGCTGCCCGCCTGGTGCCCACGGTCCCATCAGCTGTCTCTGAGGCTGCCTCCAAAGAACAGTTTCTAAGAGCCTCTCGGCCCCTGGCCAAGGTATTTTTAGCCCTTGTCTGTGGGGCCACAGCTCCCAGGCTGTGAGCAGAGATTCCGAAGCCAGGGCCAGGAACATTCCTGATTTCTAGGCCCCTCCTCTGGAGCTGGCCTGTTCCCATGACTAATTTGGGAGTTTCCTGGCTTCCCTTGTGACCCTTTGCCTCATGACCCTTCCCCCAGAGCAGCCCTGGGACAGAGCATGCCTTACAGCATGCTCTGTTCCCAGCCAGCAGCAGAGGGGAACACTGGAACTCTGCGTGGATCAGGGAGGATCTGGAGACACAGGTGGCCATCACACCCCTCTTCTGGAGTGGAGAGACGGGGAAGGCTCCGAAGCCATAGCTCTCCTGGGCCTTCTGACTCATCTGCCTCACTGTCCCTCTGCAGCCTGCGGGTTCCATCAGCCACACCTTAAGGAACGCTGTCTGTGCTGTCCCGAGCCATGTGCTAGCTGATTCTAACCCTACGTGTTTTAAATGCTCTTTAAGATACCGCGTACATCCACCTTTTAATGGAGCTGGTCACGTGTCTCCCGGGAGCACACATAGATTAAACTCTGGGGCACCTGGGGCACAGCCCTCGCTACACGTCTAACCCTGAGTCTTGAGTTCAGCACAGTGGTGGAAATGCATCGTTTGGAGCTGGAGATCCGCACACATGTGACGTCCTCTCTGCCCTTGCACATCCACGGTGGCTCTGTGACTTACGCCCGCTCCTCTGCACCTACGGGGATCCACCTGCAGGAGAGGCGATCCTGCGGGGTTGGAGGCTCTCTGGCCTTGCCTGCTGGCCTTGCTCTCCCTAACTCAGCTGCAGATTAATTTCAGGTGGATTTCACGCTCCGCCTTCCCTCCTCCTCCGTGAAGTTGAGGGCTGTAGGCCCGGGTTTCATGATGTGATTATTTTTCTAACAGAGAGCTTCCTGTCAGCTCTGCGTTTTCACATGCGACGCATTAAGGGGACAGAGCTTCAAAACACAGAACCAGAAAGTAAGGAAACAGACAGTGGCTGCCACCCGGCTGCGCCCAGAGAGCCCCAGAGAGTGAGAGGCTCTGTCCAGGCTGCCCTCTCCCACATGCTCATAGCCGGTCTCTAGAACCTTCCGCGTCTCATAAGCCTCCCAGCAAATGCACTGAGGAGAATCCACTGGTGTGGAAATTGCAAACAGAATTCATGAATATTGCTCTCCTTTCATCTAAGGAAACCAGGGACGTTTTTACAAATAATTCATCCAATTCATTTCATTCTCAAGCGTTAAATTTGAGATGCCTGACTTCATAATTGAATCCTTTTGAAGAAGAGAAATTGACCACACACAAACTTGTGGAGACTCAGACCTCTGCCTGGTCATGAGGAACTTTCTGGAAGGGGTGTTTGGGCCAAGCCCTGGCTCAGCTTCCTGGTCTACGCAATTCTAGGCTTCAGTATCTTGTCACAAAAGTCCCGCTGTGGCCTTTCTCGGGATCCATATGCAAAGCAGGTGGAGGTGCTCGTGAAGAGGGTTTTCTGGGAAAGCTGAACTCCAGTGGAAAGTCTTGGAGGAAACCATTCTGATAAAGGAATTTTTGTCTCAGGGATGATTTCTAAAAACCTGAATCAGGCACAAAAGGGAATTCATTTGTGCAAGTGATTGTCCCAGAGGATCTGTGGCTTCACAACTGGATAGCGGGCCTAAGCTGTGTCATTAGGACTCACTTGTCTCCCTGTCTTACCTCAGCTCATTTCCATGCCAACATCTGGTGGCCTGCAGCAGCTTCACATGTTCCCCTCACTGTTGCAAGGTGGCTGCAATTGCCCCTGCACACACCACCTCTCCACTTCAAATCCTACCCAAGATGTTGAAGAGAATTCCCGGGCCTGCCTCCTGTTGTCTCAGTTTGAGCAGCATGCACATCTCTGAACTAATCATGGGGCCAGTATGCAGGGTCCATGCTAATTAGATTTTTCAGAACTGACCCTGGAACCCACAGGAGCAGAATACAGAGATGGAGAACAACTGAAAGCAACTTCCAGGTGTTTTCCCAGAAGAAGGTGAAGAGATGTTGGTGGGAAAACCGATCTTAAAGGCCAACAGACCAAAGTTCCTGTGCCACCATTGCCAGGATCATCCCCAAGTCCCCGAGTTCTGGGGCACCGGAGGGCTCAGCCAGGAGGCCTATCAATCAGAGCGAACCTCCATTTTGCTAGTAGTGTTGAGGCCAGACTGGGGAGCCACCCAGCAAGGGATGCAGAGCCCCACAGAGCTCAGTGGCGGAGCTGGCTTCATCACGTGAGCACACAGCTTGTCCAGCGGGTTCGTCAGACACATGCAGGTTTTGTGTATGGACATCTCGGTGGAGCTGCGGAGGGTGGCAGGCGGACCCCTCCAATCATCTCCTTTACTCTCTAACTCGATGGAGTCTGCTGCAGATGGAGGGATTTGGGATCTGCTTCCTAGGCAGGATGGCATCCTGGTACGCATCATGTCCCTAAGCATTCTCCCCGGGACACGGGCTGTGTCCCCGTCCTGGCCACTGCAGATACTGCCACAAGGGACATGGGGTGCCCCCTGACTGTCACCCTGGGTAGGCTCCTGCAGTGTGATTGCTGACGCAGGAGGTGTCCTTCTCGTTGTTAAAGGAGTGTCCCTATGGTCTTCCGCTCTGACCTTCGACCTTCCTGCTGAGGATGCACAGGGGCTCCAAGTCCCTGCACCCTCTCCTGCCACGTCAGCTCGGCACACAGCCCCTGGCCGGGCCCTGCCTCCAGGCCTCCTTTACCTGGGCTATGCCCCTGAGGCCCTTCCCCAAGCCAAGCCTGCCATGAACCCCTGCTCCGCCTTTAGGGCCACCTCCCCTGAAAATGCTTCCCTGCCTCTGCTGTATCTGTAGAGCCCTAGGGATTGGCGTGGGGCTGCTTTTTTTCTTGGACTGAGGTTCTGGGTGCAGTGAGTGGCTCCTTCCTTCAAGGAGCAGGAGGTCCCCGGGGAGAAGACAGGCATTGTTTACATGTGGCAGATCAAAGAAAGACGATCTCAAAACCTTCTGTCCTGCGCAATCCCATCTGTAAGACCTTGGTTAAACCCCACGCAGGCCAGGCCAAGTGGAGGGCACCAGGGCGAGGAGAGGGGCCCTGGGCTGGAACAGGGTGGCTTGAGGCTCCTTGGGGCCCAGGCTCTGTCCCATCTGTGCTGAGGGTGAATGGTCAGGATGCAGCAAGCACACAAACTCAGCCAATGCAACCAAGAGCCCTGAATAAGACGATGGCCGTGTTGCCAGCAGCACCCAGTTCTGAGCACCCTTCAAAGAGGCCAGCTGAGCTGAAGGAACCCAAGGGGATGCGAGCACCTCTGGACTGCCTGTCACCACAGCAGGTGACTCTGCACACGCTGAGGAGCCCTGCTGAGCCTGGATCCAGTTCCCGCTCTACACCCCAAGAGCCGCATGCTGCCCTTGCCAAGGAGGCAGCAACTGAGCAAGATCACACAGCAAGTTCTCTGATGAAGGGAGCCATCCCAGAATCTGCCTTTCCTGGCTGTCCCAGTCCCCCCACAGCCAAAGGGGTCTGCGCAGAGGACACTGCTGCAGGGACCGGCCAGCGTGCCACGTGGGAAAAGCTGTGATAGTGTCTGTGTTTGTAAATCGTGAAAGTCAGCAAAGCAAACCTCAGGTGGGAGGCACCATTAAACCCACGGGATTGTTATTGCACGTGGAAAACCGAACCCACGAAATGCAAGACAAATATTTAACTTCTGAGACGCAGCTATCTTTGGACGGCTAAGTAATTTGGAAGCTAATGTTCTTAATAGAAGCACATTTTCTCTGAAATATTTACTGTTTCCATTTTATTGCCTTCTTCACTGCCTTTAGCAAGAGTTGGTTTAACTCCTAGCATACGTGAGTTCCACTGCAGGCTGACAGTTTTCACCAAAACCTCCATGCTGACTCTTCTAACATGTCGGAGAGAAGGAACTTGTGGGCACAGCCAGCTGGGACATCCAGGAATGTGCCCTGCGGGTGTTGGCTGGGGAAGGTGATGATCTGTCATTTCAGTTCACACCTAAAGGGGAAGGCTCTGGTATCATCTGCCACGGGTGCCTTGCAGAGAAGCCCAGAGGGCTCTTTCTCCACTGGGTGTTAGAAGCCCAAGCTTGAGACCTAGGAAAATGAGCAAAGTCAAATCAAAACAAACAAAAACAACTGGCTTCAAAACACATGAACAACTCAACAAAATCAAAATTAATAAATGTCTAATTAAATTTCTACAAAGTATAACATTTCCATCTCTTTGTTAATTGCTGAATTTGGCATTTCTGCTTATCGCATGAATATTTGATGACTTTTGCAAACAGTTTGCTGGAGAGCATCTTAGACAGTGAGAATTCCAGAATCTGTGCACACACGGCCAGGGTTCCACAACCAGCGGGAAATTAAACGAGCCATCCATTGCCGAAGGCTGACTTACTGGAAACCTTTCAAAGGCTGCCTGAGCACAGGGTGAGGATGCAACTCAGCACGCTGCCACAGTGCGCTGTCTCCAAGAAGATCGTCCTGGGGAAGGGCCAAGCGTGCATCTTACATAGCTATAAAGGACCAGAAAGCAAACCGGGTATGTTAGGCCTTGGGGCCACCCAGTCTCTGTGGCAACTGCTGAACTCTGCTGGCTCCGCTCCAAGCAGCCATAGTGGAAACAAGCAAATGAGTATGGCAGTATGCCAATAAAACTTTATTTACAAGGACAGATGGTGGGCCAGACTTGCCCAGGTGGTAGTTGTCTGACTAGTGGCTTAGTTCCAGGAATGTCTAATGACCACGTCCTGATCCCTGGCAAGGACAAAGACTCAAAAGTATATTTTTGTAAAAAAAACTGCTATTATCCCAAATTGCCCAGAAAACCCCCAAGACCGTCCTCTGAATCACCCAATTTTGGCCCACGTGCTGGACACGCTCAGCGACAGATGCAGCGTGCCTCAGCCATGGCTCCCTTTCTTTCAGTCATCCAGAGCCCCGGGAAGCAAACGGAGTGCCAGGCACAACCGTCCAGGCCTCCTGCAAGGAAACACTCGCACAGCCTCTTGGGAAAGAAGGGGAAAGGTTTTACTCTGATCTAACAGAGTGTGGTCGACCTGGTGCGTCCTGCGACTGTGTATTAGAATACTTCACGGATGCAACAGCACACGCGTGCTTTTCTTGGTTTATCCTAGAAAGGTCCTTTTGAGAGGAACTTCTCAAAAGATGCTTAGTAATTACAGAAAGTTGTTAGAATTAGCCTCAAACTTTTAGATATCTGATATAACAAAGTGTCCTGGTAACATTTTAAACTTGGCTTACTGAGTCCCTTATCTATCACTCAGACAAAAAACTACTTAGAGGGCACGGGTTCTCCTATGTAAATTTTTAAATATTTGTAAAGGAAACCATCCCCTCTACCACAAATAATGAGTGGAAAAGTCAAAAACCAGTTTCGGGCTGTGCTTTTGTTTAAACTAAATCTAATCAGAACTTACTCAAAATTTTCTCAATTCTTTCGTTCACATGATACACGACGCAAGGTAAATTATATCCGTTTTTCAGTTTTTCAAAGCACGGGCTGCTCATAAAGTTTGAAGCGTAATTATTTCTTTCAGGATAACATATTTTATCTAGTTAATCAAAAAGTGAAAAGGGATGATGTTTATCTTCTCCAAATCACTAAAAAAACTGATTACAAACGTTCTGGGAAACATTTCCCGATTCACCTTTTTCTTCACTTAAATTGGAGCAGAATCATCATTATAGTAATGCAAATAATTTTTTTAAAAACCTATTTTCATCCATCCCGGTTACCTGCTGTTGCCAAACAGCTCTGTTATCTGTGCGTTGAATTTCGTTTACCCTCAGAACTGCTTGCCAGTGGAAGGAAACCACAACATGATTAAAATCGAGCTTCTCTGAAAAATGTGGCCAAATTTATAAAACTCGTAATGGCCTGTTTTGCTTTGGTTCAGGGCAGCTGGTCTGGGAATATCAAAGCATTCAATCCAGATTAATAGCTTACCCTCATCCTGGTAGCAGGAGGTGATTAAAACAAGGAACAAAGGGAAAGCCCTGGAGAGGTGACTCTGCTCCTGAACCACTGTGGTTCTCCAAATCACGCCTTCTCTGTGGAAGGAGCACCTGGCCAGAGTTGTGTCTTCAAATAGAGAATCCTGTGGCCCTCGTGTCCAGCCAGTAGCAGCTGCTGCTCGTAGGAGAGAGGCTTCTGGCTGCTTCACGTCACCCTCCTCCCTGCAGAAGCGAGGAGGTGGCTGGTGGCTGGTGGCCTGTGCCCCATCCAGCACACCCACACCAGAGAGGAGGGGACTCCACCAGCCAGAGGAGCCGGTTAGCCGGGCTGGATCCAAGGACGCCTAGGTGCACTGCCCAGAGCATGCAAGCCCCATCCAGGCTCCACGGGGAGGGTAAGACACAACCTTTGTGGGCTCCAGCTGATTGCTGGGCGGGAATGTGACACTCAAGGTGGTGGCCATCCCAGGTAGGGTGGCAGGAGCCCTTCAGTGGAGCTTCCACCCACTCCCAGCCCCAGGTGCATTCTTCAAGGCTCACCCCTCCAACTCCCTCGCCTGGACACCCACCTGTCCTGACCCACCTGGACACTCCTTTGGACAAATCTCCTCTCCTCTGCCTCCTTAGCATGTCTCTCGCTCTGGGCTCCTACCCAGACCTGCACAGCTGAACTCGGGTACCGGTGAGGGGCGATGGGGGATTAATGAGGAAAAGAAGACACAGAGGTAGTGGAGAAGAGGTAGAGGGCCCAGGGGGAACTCTGTCCCCTGATGAAGCAGCAGTGACCCAGAGCCAGCACAGCGCGTTCATTTTATAGGATTTTATGAGAAGTGAACTACAAGGAAGCTTCTTAAAAGCAGACGGGCTTGGAAGGGCGCAGCGCCTGCAGCATTTCTGCGGCTAAGCTGTTTATTCCTGAAGTTTTTCTTCCCCTAGCAACTGGTGTCTGCACTCTTCTACATCTTGAACCTCCGCCCAGAAACGTTCCGCACGCTTGCAGGATTTCCCCACGCAGGGCTTTGCCATGATTCAAGGACAGAGTGACTTTGCCCTTTGTGCAGAAACTGCCCCCAGGTGTTATCACCGCTCCGAGGTGTCAGACCTCAGTCACCAGCTGCATTTCTCCCGCTCTCTGCACCACCCAACCCACAAGTGTGCTCCCATCTGTCCTTCCCCCCCCCCCCCCCCGTTCATCCCTCCTTCCAGGGAAGTGCGGTCCCACTCGCTGTGGCCCCTTGAGCCCCACCCCACCTACCCTCACTCCCCCAACCGCTGCTCAAGGATGTCCACAGGGACCTCAAATTGGCGCCTCCTCATGGCTGCCCCAGCCCACTTCTGCTCAACACAGCCCCGCTCACCACGCTCTCCACCTGTAGAGTGCACCCCCTACAGAAGCTGGCCCGGACCTCCCAAGAGACAAGGTCAGTCCAACACCTGTTGTTGCACATAGAGTTTTATTGGAACCCAGCCAAGTTTCCACAGCACAACCAAGCTGAACCATGAGCCCTGGCTCTTTGTGGGGTTGCTGCCTGGCCACATTAGATGGTGTTAGGTGGGGTCGGCGCACACGTTTATGTGAGTAGACAGCCTCTTTGGCAATAACTTCACATTGCCATTGCTTAACTGACAATAAAGCAAAATGATAACTAAAATGTGCACTGATTTATACAAGTGCATTAAGTACAGAACTGAGTAAGCAAGGTGAGATTGTGAGGACAGAAAGCCGCATGTCTCCAGGGAGCCTGGGGGCTGCACCCCTCTGTGCGGTGGGCACGGAGCGGAGGGTTTTGTGTCAAGCCACTCTGGTGTGGGCTTGCTGACTCCACTCTGGCAGCCCCCTTCTCCCACACCCCAGCCTCTCTCTAACACCCACCCCTTGCTTCTGGTCCACCCCCTGCAAAGCTCCCGAGATGGATCTGAGTGTGCATCTCCCAGCCTTGCACCCCAGCAGCAGCTCTTGTTCTCCAAACCCCAAGACATTCAGAGCCCAGTACATTGGCCTGCTCCCCTGGCCAGACCCATTTTCTACCAGCCCTTCCAGCCCAGGGCCTCTGGCTCCCCTGAGTCACCAGACTTCCTCTCCTCCTGGTCTCTGCACCTGCTATTCCTTTCTCTGGAAATGATTATCCCTGCCACCAACCTCGTCGGCCAGCTCCGAATCGATTGCTCAGAGCCTAAATCATCTCACTCTGAAGGCTTTCCAGCTTCTTACCTGAGTGACTCTACAAATGAGGGTGGATGGCTAGGTGGATGGATGGATGGATGAGTGGGAGGGAGGGAGGGGTGGATGGATGGATGGATGGGTGGGTGGGTGGGTGGGTGTGTGGATGGATGGATGGATGGATGGAGAGATGGATGGGTGGATGGAGAGATGGATGAACAGATGGAGGGCAGGAGGGAGAGGCAGAGGCATGGATGGACAGATGGACCTTCTGACACCACCAGCAGAGTGCTTTCTGATATCTGAGCCGATTCCATCACCTGAGTGGGAAAGTGCTTAGTCTTTCTAGACATTCACTAGCTCGCAGGAAGGAGGGTTATTTCTTGTGGAGCATAAGGACAGACAGACCCCAAGGGCTCAGAGCCCATGCTGGGAAATGGCTAGGGCCTAGACAAGAGGAATGGAGGGGCCCCAAGGACTCCATAAGAGTCCCCTTCTGATGCCACCACTCAGTTCCTCCCCATTGAGTGGCAGCAGTTGTGTCCATGTAGAGACCTTCCCAGGCCCTCCACTGAGCAATACAACTCTCCCAGGCCGCATCCACTGGTGGTGGTTTGGAGCCCACAGGGAAGGGTGGGAATGCTCCCACACAGTCTGTCAATACTCTCTAGCTCGGACGCAGAGGCAGGCAGGGAGGGAAGCTCTCACCAGTTCATAAGGCCTGCGAGCATGAGCCGTGGAGTTGGGAATCCTGTCACGTCCTTTCAGTGAGGCCAAGTTGATAATTAATGGCAGGCCTGGTGTGTGAAGAGCAAAACAGAATCTGTAGTAGGGTTTGTGCCTTGTGGATTCAAGTTCCAAACCCGGAGGCTGGCGGCCGAGCAGCAGGCTTCTGCACCCTGATTCAGCACTTTTGGAGCCTGAGAGATCAATTATTTATCATAACCCACCAACTAAGTTAGAAGGCTCATAGGGAAAGAACGGGGCCTTCAATCGGATTTTTCCTTCCTCTTCTCACACTACCAAGCTCAGAGCTTCAGCTTGCCCTGAATAAATCTGCCTGCCCCCAGCAGAGGAGGCCGATGCTCTTTCTTGCAATGCAGCCTTCTCCTGCCCAGACGGCCAGGACCTGCACCCTGTCCTTGCCACTGGCATGTGCACGTTCATGCGCGTACATGAGGATGGGTAGACCAGAGGTCATAACCGCCATGTACAGTGTTTATTCAGTGACACAATCTCGTCTATGGGGATATTCCTTTGTAGGTAGAGAGACTTCCCTGACATTGCTTCTTATCAGGTGATTGAGGCTGGAGTCGCCATCCAGTGCCCCAGCCCAGGCTCTGCCCCTCAGAGCTCCACCTTGGAGCAACTTCTCTGGGCCTTGTTTTTCGGACCCATCTGCCTCTCGGGCTGCTGTGAAGAGCAGTTCTTTCATTTGTTCATTCTTGAGTGACCAGTGTCAGGCACAGGAAGAGCTGCCCTGCCCTCCGGGGAGCTAGTCTGCTCAAGAGGAGGTACAGAGCTCTGAGCAGTGCACTCAGGACCTGGTCCCACCCCGCACTAAGGAGCCTGGGTCCAGTTTGTGCTCCAGTGGGGCTGCTGCTCAGAGAAAGGAAACGCTAGCCAGTAAGAACCCACTTCTGGGAGTGTGCATTGAGGTACTGGTATTTTAAGAAGACTCCAGAATGATGCTGGACCACGTGTCGGGCACTCGGAGACCCACGCAAGATGAGAAGTGGCCGCTGTTAGGACCTCCGAGGGAGCACGTTCCATTTTGATCTGCATCTGCTCTCCCTCTGCCTTGCTCAGCAGCCCCCTACTCGCTCCACGTGCTCCGCCCTGAGCCTGCTCACCCCTGGTGGGGCTGTAGCTCCCCTGTCCGCTCCAACCAGTCTTCCAGCTTTCATCCCTGTCAGTTTCCTTCTCAGGAATCTGTTTTTCTTGTTGCTGCACAAGAGAAGCTTTCAAACAACACTGAACTTCCTGTAGGAGGAATACGCCCCTTCTAACATGCTGTGCACGTCCCGATGACGTCCGGAAGTGCCTCTCCGATGCTGGAATTGTTTTGCCCCTCAGTCCTGTCACAGGGAGGCGGTGGCCTTTGCAGGTGGCGTTACCGCGTAGAACTGTTGTGCTCTCTGGATTTTGAGTCTGTTTCCATGCTTGCTCTTTACTCCAGCTAACCTGGTTTTTCACTTGCAATTAAAATGTAAAATTTCCTGTTAAGAAAAGGTGCTTAATTTGTACACAAGTCCATTTGAACAAGGTACCAGTGGCAAGCCGTATGTGAAGGTTGTGGAGGTGCAGTCAGGAGCACTGAGTCATCAGGCACCAGGAGGCCCCCACTGCCAGGTGAAGGTGTGTGGGGCTGGGGAACCAGGAGTCTCTGCAGGCGGGGTGGCTTGAACTAGGTCCCCTCTGGGAGGAGCTTCCAGGATGTTCCATGATGTGAAGCCAAACAGTAAATCAGTGGCAGGACACACACCTCAACACCCCATGGCTGCTGCCTGCAGCTGGCTGCTGGACAGAGTGGGCATCTGGTCCTCCACAGCTGACCCTGTCCCTGGAGTGCAGAGAAAGAAATAGGACAGAGGCTGAGATCACAGAAGGCAGCAATCCAACCAGAAAGCTAGGAATCCCATTTCCCCCCAAACGCTATAACAATGCCATCCCACAGACGAATTCAGGCTGTGAGAAGGGCCTTCGTCCCATAACCCCAGTGACTTATCTGGGGATGATGCTCTGGGTCTGTCTTTTGTCACTGCTGGTTGGGGAAGAGTTGTCCTCGGTGGGAGACTCTTGCTTCAGAACCCCCGGGGAAAGCAGCCCTCATCCTCTCCCTGGGCTCGTGGCTCTGTGGGTCTCCTCTGCTTCCAGCACTCTGCACTATCACCTCACTCTGTCCTCGTTCAACAGATGTGGTGGCAGAGGACTCCACTGTGCATGGGTGCGGGATTTCCACAGGCTCAGGGCTCCCCAGCATTCCCACCCCTGGGGAAGTCATCTGTGCAGGCCCAAGGTCAGCTGCATCAGGAGGCATCTCCAGGGCTCTGCAGTGGAACAGGACAGCATGGGTAGAATCTGTCATAGCATCCTGAGTGGCATCCTCCCCAGAGCACAGAATGCCCCTGTGAGGGGACTGTGTAGGCTGATGTGGCCACTGGAGATGAAAGACAGGCAGGTGTGCATGCCTCGAGACGGCTACAAAGAAGTGAGTAGCAATCAGTGCCAACAACGCCACCACCGGGGTGTGCTTCCTGGTGCCCAATCCTATGCTAAGGACCCTACATTATCCAATAAAGGAGAGAGAGAAAGAGGGAGAGAGGGAGGACCGAGGACACTATTAGCCTCATTGTGCACCTGAAAGCCAAGGGTAACTGGATTATGTTACTGCTGTGTTACACATTTGGAATCCGGTATGTTGGATCCCAGTTCTTAGGCCCTAAAGATACTGTGGCAGGAATGGAGAAGTGGCCCAAGCTGTGGGTGGGAAACCAGGGGAGGAGGTTCTGGTTCCTGAGTGAGGCTATCGTGTCCCTGTAACACAGCTGGTCCTTGATCCCAATGACCTGGGCCCCTTTCTACCTTCTCTGCTTTAGTAGTTGCTTCCTCTTCTCCAAGACACAACCACAAAGCCACCATCAAGAACGCAGGACACTCCACACCGCATCCACGAGCCAGGGCTTGTAATTCCACTTTCCCTCTGGCCGCCTCCACTCTTAGCACCCTCAGTTGTGTCCCTAGGAGGCTGAGTTCCAGCCCCTGGTCCTAGGAGCAGTTCCGCTGTCTTCCACATGCACCAGGAAGCCAGTCCTTCAGACAAGGGCTTCTGTTACCCCAGGACTCATCCACCAATATCGTTTACCTCTTGAGGTCACCCGGGCAATTCAGCAGCGAGCTGCTGCTCTCAGCTCTGGAAAGCTCCTGCTTCCCAGGCCCCGGCCCAGGAGGGGCTCACAGAAGCCTGTGGGCACACAGGTGTGACGTCCACAGCTAGCTGGGGCTGCTGCTTGGGTGGATCTTGGGAGTCTCCAGCTTCCTCCCTCCAAACATTGCTTAGAATACCTGTTTTCTTGAGCATATCACAGTCAATTGTAATGTTCCCCCTAAAGCAGCTCTTGGTATTTGGTAAAAATGCCGGGTGGAGGCTGCAGATGGGCATGGAGATGGCATGCCTGTTGGCACCCCTCTGTCTTCACCTGTTAGACCAGCCATCCTAGCTGCAGGTGGATACAGACAGGAGAACCCACAAGGCCACCATGTCACTGCCGGTCTAACCCGGCCCCTGACTGCTGCAAGGGCCACACAGCAGGTCAGACAAACCAGCAGCTGCTGGCCGGGGAATCTGTGTGGTCAGGATGCACAGGCACCTTGATTGACACTGTCCTCTGATCTCCGACTTCTCTGTGGGGTGGCCTCCAGCACCCTGCTCACAGATGAGGGTGTGGGGTTGGACAGCTTGCTCAGCTGACCACGCGAGGAAGAGGCAGGCACAGAGCCAAGCCTTGTCCTGAAGGACCTGTGAGCTCCCTTTCTGCCTCTCTATGGAGGATGGTGGAGCAGTGGGTTCTGCCCCTGTCCCACCATGGCCAGAAGGCGGGTTCAGACTCATTAACCAGCGAGCACAGTGTGTTTCCACTTAGAGAACCGCCACCAGCAGGAATCATGTCCCCTAAGCAGGGCTTCTTGTGACCCCCTTTTGGCACAGAGCCAGACTCTTCTTTGCGGCGAGGGCTGTCCCATGCATGGCAGGATGTCCAGCTGCAGGCACAGCTCAGTCCTCTGGACCTGTACCACCCCTAACTGTGACAATCAAAATCATCCCTAGGCCTTGGCTGGTACCCACTAGGGGACACAATCACCCAGGTGAGAACCACTGATGGGAAACACCCATCCCCTTGTTTGGGTGGGATGACTTTGGCAGGTTGTGGAGGGCTTTCCCCCGTCGCTATTCTAACATGAATACGAGTGAAGGAACCAGCAGGGCCTCGAATGGTGGCCCTACTGTCATATATCCATGAGCCATAGACATCATTGCCATAAAGCAGAGCACCAGTCCTCTGCTGGGTGAAGTGGCTTTGCTCTCATGTACATGACAAGGGTCTGGTGGCTGTCATCATGCGGGACAAAGCCTCTGTGACTCAAAGTAGCATTGCAGTAGGAAAGAGAGCAGCAGGCCGCAGGAGAGGCAGCTCTGCCCACTGCAGCCAAGCCGTGAGCAACCAGGCCAGCCGCTTCCTTACCTTTGCAGCTGCAGGGCTCAACCCAGCATGGGCCCAAGTAGAAGCCACGTAACTGTGCGCTGAATTAACTGGTTGGTAGATCTGGTCATTGATCCTACTCTTTCATGGAAAAAACTAGCCCACTTGTTAGCTTCCGCCAAACCCCGAGGCCTGTACTTCACTGTCTCCTTGGTTGTGACAAACACAGGCCACCTTGGACACTGAGCCTCTGTGGGCTCCATTGCTGGATCAGAGGCTGCAGAGTAGAGCTGCTTTCCCCAGCTGCAACCTTGGACCCAAGCGGCCTCAGAGGTCATCTCAAAGGTATCCCTCCCACCCCACTGTCACCCACCTCCCACCCCTGCAGACTCCATAAGCCCACCCCATGGACTGGGAGAGAACCCATGTTCCCTGGGATGTCCTCCAGGCTGCTGACCTGCCAGAGCCACAAATGCTGCACAGACAGGGGACGGGGCCCCACCAGGAGCATGGGTACTGCCTCCCAGTGCTCCAGGCATGTGAATCCACAGGACAGGGACAGATCCTTATAGGATGGTCTGCTTCCAGAAAGTTCCCGGCTGTCTCCACCAACAGAGGCACCACATGGTGGCCAGGCAGGAGGCATCCTGTCAGGAGCGGCCTGTGGAAGGGATGCGCTCCACAAGTGCTGCCTCCCTCAGCCTTCACCAGCTTGACGTGGCTTGCTCAGTGCCCTGCGGCTACAGCTCCGCAGAAGTGGCCCCTGCAAAATGGGAGGGAACAGTCCCCATGCCCGCCCACCCTGACTCCATTCCAACTGCCAGTTCAAGTGTCTGCAAGACCACCCTTGGGTGACAGTTTCCAGAGGGACTCCAGCACTCCCTGCAAGCTTTGCAGTGATGGTCAGAGCTCACTAGGAGGAAGGGCGCAGGTTAGAATCAAGCAGCAGAGTCCAGGAAGTACCTCTGGCAGCCTGCAGCCATTCTCTCCCCCGAAGCCAGGACAGCAGAGTGGCAGCACACAGGGAACGTGGCCAGGGGAGCTCAGCCAAGCCTCCATGAAAGCCGTGTGACTAATCG
Organism: Aplodontia rufa; assembly: GCA_004027875.1. Taxonomy (NCBI): domain Eukaryota; kingdom Metazoa; phylum Chordata; class Mammalia; order Rodentia; family Aplodontiidae; genus Aplodontia; species Aplodontia rufa. The sequence continues at coordinate 9,355 of PVKS010025079.1, read as the reverse complement.
CAGTCTCCGACCTCCCCAGGGGCGACTGACAGATACTGTGTGACCCAGAGTCCCCCCTGAAACAAATGGCTCCTCTCTCTCTGGCTTGGCCCACAGCCCCTCACTTGTATCAGCCACAGCCTCCCAAGGGCTTTGAGGTTCCCTCCCAGAAACCGAGGACGAAGGCCAGAGCTCTGGGGGCAAGGTGAACACTTCTCACAAGGTGAAAAGCAAGGGAAGTCACGGTCATGGGTGATTCCACCTAACAACACGCCGCCTCCTCGGACCCCACGGGCAGCAGCACAGAGTGTCCACCTAGAAGCCCGCGGCCCCGCCTGCTGGCACCTGTCCCTCTGCTCACAGCACCAACTTTGCTCTGGGGAAGCCCACACTTCCTCAGCTTGGAGCCCCTGTGGATCTGGGAGGCTGAGTCCAGATCCCAAGAACTCAGGTGTGGCTCAGCCCAGCCGGTGCCCTTGTCTACCCTCCCAACACTGCCCCCAGTGACAGTGGCACCTGTGGCCAAGCCAAGCAGCCACTTCCACCCTGGAGCTCATTGCCAGGTGCAAGCATGTGTCCCAGGACAACACAGCCACCTGCCACACTTGGCCTAGCCAGAGTGAAAGGACAGAGAGAGGGGCAGGGCCAGCTGTGAGCAGGAGGCTCCGCTGGAACCCAGCTGGCCTGACTTTGCTCCACTCTTTTGCCTTTGTCCTTGTGGACTGTCTGTCATTTCCAGCCCTTCCCCAGCCCATAGGACACACCATATTTCCCCGTTTCCACCTAGCCTTCTGCACATCCCCAAGCAGTGTCCTCCTCCAAGGTAAGTGCCTTAGGTCAGCAGGACCCCAGCTCCAAGAGCAGGGCTCTGGCACTGACTCACCAATTCCACCTGCCAGGATGGGGACTGGCGCGTTGTCATTGATACCAGACGGGAAAGCTTCAGTTTCCTGCACAGTCTTCCGTGGAGGCCTCGGAAGGCGGGAATCGCAGGAGGGGCTGCTCTCAGTTAAAGGAGCTTCCCTCACGCACACTGAGCGCTCCCTCTCTTAAGAAGCATCGGAACTGTTTCTCTCAAACTCATGGGCCACACAGGACAATGCTCCATGTGTTTTCCTGCTTTTCCTGAACTGCGGACGATCTGAAGCTCAACAAAACTCTCGTCATCCTCATCTGGAATCATCTGTCAATATGGTGGATGTGGAACCACTACATAAGTTAAGCTGTCAGTCATGCTGAGGGTCAAGGGGGTGACTGTCCAGGGGAGTAGGAGGAGCCCTGTGGGGTGTAAATGCCCTGTTCGTGGCCAGACGCCCACAGATATCCTGGAGGAAATTGGGCAAAGGGTACTCAGGACCACTATGCTGCTTCCCAACGCTGCACGTGAATCTGTAATTACCTAAAAATAGTTTTCCCTAACGAAAAATACATGCCAGTCATGAAGCCATCCGCAGCAGAGTCACGCAACTCTGGAACACTGCCCTTCCCTCTCTGAATCCTCAGTAGGGGCACCTTGCACGTCTTCATAAGTTGATAATACTAGTGGGACAGGCAGGTATGTGTCACCTGGAGCCTCAGTTCAGTTCACAGACTCTTTTAAACACAATGCTTGAAGATATTTGAAAATTGTTTCTTATTCAGCTTTACATTTTGATGCATTTAAAAATTCAGCCTTGGGAGATTGGAAAGAAATGTGCTAAAACACATTCATAAAGCCACTCGTTCAGGTTTATGACAAGCGCGTCCTGTACGGTCACATTTGCCATTCCATGTACGGGAAACTGTGCTAAATATTTATCACACATAGCTGGCTTTGACAAAGAGCTACAGTGTTATCTTACAGGAAGATGAAAAATACAGGTTTGATTGCGGCTTCGGCGCTGGTTTAATTGTCTCTTCTGAAAGAATATTGTCCCTCTTTCAGTGATATTGGTCCCTAGTTTGTCATATTGAGAATTATTATCAAAAGCAATCACTGGCCTGAATACAAAATGATAACACGGTTTATTTCGTAATCTTTTCAGTTGTACTAAAAACTCCCTCAGGAAGCATGAAGGATCATTTTCCCCAGTTTTGAGCAAACACTCATCATCATCCATGCCATGGATAACAATTGTGTAAAAGCTGTCACTTACACGCGGGGACTCTCAGTCAACTTGCTCCCTGTGGCAACCACTGCACTGTTTTCATCCAGTGACCCAGTTTGTCAGACCAGGAGCCAGCTTCTGTCTCGTAGAAGGAAAACACACACACACGTGATTTTTAAAATTAAAATCTTGCATCAAAACACAAATCGAAGCATGTGCTAGGAACACCACTGCTATCGTGAGTTGGTGGGAATTCTAAGAGCAATGAAAGCCCAAGAGTGACCTTGAGTCCACTGGGCAGGAGCATGGCAGGTGGACATGTGACTGGCTGAGTCCACAGTCACCAGGCACTGAGTGACCCCTGCTTGGCTGAACGTGACCCTGCTGCACTGGGGAAGTGCATTGCCCTGGAACAGAGCAGGGTTCAGTTGCTGCAGGTATCAACGTCCTAACATTGACCACCAGCCTGCCCCGCGACAGAGCCACGGGCCTCGAGTGCCCTGAAGCCCTCATCTGTAGACAACTTTCACTCCTAGAATTTGGAGTCAGAAATCTGGGCTGAGGATGGAAATTTCTAGCAAGTTCCCAGGTGGTACTGATGCCACTGGTCCAGCCACCTTCCTTGGGGAACCAGGGCTGCTTTGCTCTCCCCTGAGGGTACTGGTACATCAGAAGATCTCAGCAAATGTTTAGATGTGCAGAGCCCAGAGGACCTGCACGTGGGTGACCCAGGCCTCACATGGTCTTCCACACCCCATGCCGTGCGAGCCTGGAGAGGATGTGAGGGGGACAAGCCAGCCTCCAGGATCTTGAGAGCCACCAGCCATCAGACAACATCTAGTAGAACCATGAGAGATCGCCAGCCTCAGCTCCTCCACGGGACCCATGCAGGAGCTTCCTGAGCTCACGTACAAGAGAAGGGCAGTTTCTCCTCACGCTTTCTCTCTCTCCTTTGGGAAAATGCTCTCCACGGGTCAACAGGTAGCCCTCCAATACGTGGTGGGTCACAGTTTTTAAAGGGAGTGAAGCTTGTTCATGCACTACCTCGCCTCTCACTTCTGGCAAGTTCCAGAAGTGCCTGTGGCATTGCAATAGAACCAGGAGTAGGAGCTCCACTGATCTGCAGTCATCTCTCAGCACATTCAGGCAGGAGAGGCAACTGCAGCTAATGCAGATGGAGCGGAACTAAACTAACCCTGCTGCTCAGTCTCACCTCCCCTTCGCCACCGCTCACCCAGCTCCTTGGAAAAGCTCTCATTGAGGCCACAGTGAAAGGACTGCTTTATTCTTGACTGTTTGTGCTGGTCCCACTTAGGGGACAGGAAGACAGAGCTCTGCAACAGTGGTTCCCAAAGGAAAGCAGCTGGACAGGGACATCAGCATCACCTGGGAACGTAACAGAAATGCGAACTTCAGACCTCGCCCCAGACTTCCCAATGAGGAATTCTAGGAAAAGGGCCCAGAAATCTGCATGCAGCAAGCTCTCCCAAAATTCTGAGACTCGTGCACTTGACGCCTACTGCTAGGGAGCTGGGCTCACCCGCATGCACCGGGGCGGATGCTCTGTCCTTCAGCTGCTCACCAGGAGGTCTTGGCGAAGCGGAGGCCAGGCATGGATGAACTCTGGCTGTCATTGCATCACTGTGTCCCGTTAGCATTTGGTGATTTTTCTAATAATTCATTTCTATTATATTTTACAGAAGTGTAACTCCACAATGAATTGGAAATCATTTTTAAAATCTGCCTTTTCCAACAGTTTCTTTGAGAAGCTTGGCTTTAAAGAGGAATCTCAAAATCAGGTGTGAGCAGGCACCACACTGGAGAGAAATGAGAGGACTGGATGACGGACGGGCTGGAGCCAACAGCCGTGCATGACTTTCACAAGGGCCAGGATGCCCAAGCCACTCTGCCCAGTGGCACAGCCCCACAGAATACAGGCCAGCTGCCAAATCTCCCCACTTCTCCTCAGAGCATCTAGAGAATCAGACTTATACACACAATCTCTTGATTTTTAAAGGTTGGCAACCTTACTTTAAAAAACAAAATGCTAAGCAAGCCAAGTGTCCATGCACAGAAGGATCCAGAAGAACATACTTAGTACACACAGTGTGCAGAAATTCAGCCTACGAGGAGAGGGATCCTGTCCATGCCAGGCGAGGGCGGCTTTGGAAGACATTAAGCTAAGTGAAGTAAGCCTGTCACTCGAAGCCAGATGCTGGGTGACTCTACTTCCAGGAGGTCCCCAGAGTAATCAGAGTCACAGAGACAGACAAGAACAGTGGCTTCCAGAAGCCTGGGGAAGGGAGAAATAGGGAGCTGGGTTTAATGGGAACAGAGTTTCACTCTGGGAAGATGGAAGAGGCCTGGTGGGGACTGCTGCTCAGCCACAACCACGGGGTGTATTAATGCCACTGACCTGAACATTCAAAATGGAAAATGGTGACTCTTAGGTACATCTGATGATAAAAACAAAAACAAACAAAAAAGTCCTACTTCTGCAGTCCCGAAGCAAAAGGGTTACCAGTTTATAACCTCTTGTAAAGAGACACACAGAGGGGTTGGAGCAGTGGCTCAGCGGGTATGGCGCTTGTCTGGCATGTGCAGGGATGTGGATTCCAATCCCAGCACGACGTACACAGCAAAGTGTTGGAGCAATGACAGCCACGTGGAAAACTAAGTAAAACTGATTCTCTCTTTCTCTCTCTTAAAAAGAAAGAGAGAGACACACGGAGAAATATATAATATTTATTTTTATACAAAAAGCAGCTGCATCAGTACAAAGGGAGAGGAGCAGGCGGATTCTCCAGGTGGGGCAGAGGGGCTGTGGGGTGAGGGGACAGGGCCCCTGGCCAAGGGGCACTGGCCGGTGGCTTCTCACACTCTCATAATGGAGACCCCGTCAAAGGAGCCAGCTTGCCCAAGGAGTCCTCTTGGGTGCTTGGCCAGCTCTTGGGACCAGCCGTGCTTCCCGGTCCCAGAGCTCCTGGGGTGAAAGGAGGGTGGGTCCTTGCGTCCACCACCTGCATTCTCACGGTGGCGCTGGCCCCGGCCCTCCTCGGCGGTTGAAGCTGACCCCCTCACAGGAGAAGGGCTGCTCTTGGTTTTCCACGGCAGTGACAAGGCTGTGAGCTCCAGGAGTGTCACAGTCCAGGGGCTGCAGAGCCCACAGAGAGGACTTCGTTAGCACCTGCTGCTCGTCAGGCCGTCATCGCCACCAGGGACCGAGAACTTGTGACTTTTGCGCTTCATCTATTATTTACGTGTCTTTGATAATGATCAAAAGACAGTCTTCAGCGCGTTTTCCAATCACTTACGGACTTCTTTTCTTCCCTCCTCCTCTCCTGCTTGAAAAGGGCTGCCATCCATCACAGGGTGATGAAAAATGCAACAAAACCATAACTTAATGAAACATTAATGTGACAACCATGCTAAAAAATCAAGGGAACTTAGGGAAATATAGATATTAATGATCACGGTTACCCGGGTTACAAAGTGGCCAGCCACTTAAAAGGACCGAGAGGCTGGGGATATTTGGAAACTCCAAGGCAGGCATCTGGTGTAGGGGCTGACAGAGCACAGTGTGGTCCGTGGGGAGCTCATGCAAGGGATAAGCAGTGTCTCAGGTTCACCCAGACCTACCGACTCAGGTGTGCCTCTCCCCCAGGGGCTCACCTGTGCCGTATTGAGGCCCTGGACGTGCGGGAGTCTCATCGAGAGCAAGGAAGGCAGGAGGCACTGGAGGCACTGCCCCACCCTCAAGCTGCGTGGCTGCGTCAAGGACACGACCTCTCTGGGCTCCACTTTTCTTCTCTCTGAACTATGATAGTAATGCTTCTCCCAGGGCCCCCTTCTCGAGGCACAGTGCCAAGGGCTCGCTGCACTTCTAGAGGCCACACAAGCGTTCCGATTTCTTTTAAATTTTAAAATGTTAAAAACTCAGAAGATACAAAAAGAGAACATTTAGGTTGAAAAAAACATTTTCATTTTTTAAATCACATAATAATAAATTATAGAGTCTAAGTAAATCTATTATATTTTGTCTAAAACAAAAAAGTTTGAAGAATTCAGTCATATAAAACTCAATGTGCACAGCGTCCCCTCTCTAAAACAAGCAAATCATTGTGCACTAATATATTACTTTGGTGCAAGGTGCCCCTGTGCCACACACAGAGTTGTGGTGGGGGCCTGGCTCCCTCACTGGGTGGTGACACAAGGCATGTCACTTGCTCAGCACCTACGCTGAAGGGCCTCAGCACGGGTGACCACGGGTCAGTGTGTCCTCACCACATCCTCGCCTCCGTGACATTTAAAGCCCCTTCCGTGGTCAGTCAAAATGTCAAAACTTCCCTCCCCTTGCATCCAGTATGTGGAATTTTACCCTCCAAGCTGACGTAAATGCCACGTCACCAACTTGAGCCAGGAGATGCGACCTTCAGACTTCTGAATCTTGTACTGTAAGAGGCGATCTTCATTTGCGCGACCTAGAGGCTAAGAAAGAATTGAAAAGGGAGAGAGGGAGGAGGAGACAGGGGGCAGGTAGGTCCACGGCTTGCCTGGGTATTTCTTGCTGTTGAACTTGACCTTAAGGCATTTGAAACTGCCTGTTAAGGTGAAGGAGTTTCAGCAAGGAACAGCTGGTCCCTCCTACCTGTGACCTGTCCAGAAGTGAGCCGTTTCCAAAGTACTCCAAAACACAACTCAGTGTGCCGTCTTCCCAGAGTTCCTCAATAACATGCATACTAGTAAATGCTAACTCAGTGTGCCATCTTCCCAGAATTCCTTAATAACATACATGCTAGTAAATGCACTTCAAAAATCCCAGCAAAGCAGGACCCTTTGATCACTTAGAGGAGAGTAACCTGTTGCCAGCCCGTGGCTTTTCATAACAGAAGGCATTCGATTCCTGTGATGACGATGCCTAGACCGGCAGCAGGTCGCTTCCTGCCTTACTTTAGAGAACTTGGCGTTTTTTCCAAGCCAGGGAAGGATTTTGCGACAAGTTTCCTGTGTAATATTTTTTTACAGTTTTCATATACTTTTTTGGTGAGGAGCTTTCATTTCACGTCATTTCATTTTGGTCTCTATTGTTTTAATTATTTTAAATGACCCCTTTAAAAATAATTATTTCTGTCGTTTATGTGCCAGCTGTACTCCCAACTCGCTTTCGGGTGTCAGCAGAAAATCTTTCCACAAGGAGCTGGCAACTGGGGGGAGTGCCTTGGACAGTGAATAAAGCAACTAATTAACTCAATGGAACAGCGAGAAAGCAGACCGAACGAAAGGGCTAGAGGTCCCCAGGAGAGGGTGGGTTGAAGAAAGCCTGACCCAGAGAGGTCCGAGAGGTCGGGAGAGAGGGAAGTACTTGGATGTTTACTTTTGAAACACACACGGAAGAGCAAAATCCAAGAACCGGAAGCAGAACCTGAGTGTCCCTCTTTCTGCCTCTTGCCACTCTAGCACACTGACGTCCTGCAGCCTTTCCAAGCTACTCTTGCGGGGCTTTACCACGCTTTCATGCAGCCTGGGACCCTGCAGCTTGTGGGACCCCAGCACCTGAACCAGGCAGGGAGAAAGCCAGGCCAGCAGTCACATCTCGCTTTCTGCTCCTGTCCCTTGACCTGGGTGGGAAGTCCTCAGGCCCCCCTGCATTTCTCTGCAGGGGGTGATGATATAGGCCACCCACGACGCCTGCAGGCAGTCTGGGCTGTCACTCAGGGAGGGTGCTGGTGGCATCTAGCGTGTGGAGGCCAGGGCTGACGTCACTCATTCTACATACACCGGTCAGCCCCACCACAACAAATGTGCATCCCAAAGTGTCAGTGAGGGCTACAACCTTGAGTTAGCAGGAATTCTCCATCTTCCCTTAGGCTCAGTTTCCTCATCTGTCAAATAGAGACCCTGGAGTCGTTTCAACAATTAAAAATGAAATGTGGCATAGAACATTCTGAGCACACTTTGTGGCAAAAAGCTATAAAAAAAGGTAAGCTTACGTGACAATGGTTAAACGATTCTCACTGTAGCTTGGCTTCTCAATTCCAGCTCAAGGTACGTGGGAGAAGTGCATGCGTCTCTGAGTCTGAGACTTGGGGACCATTTTGCTGGGACTTAGAACACAGGCAGCAGAGCCTCAGCTGTCCTGGGTGAATGGAGGCTGCTGCCTTCCAGCACATGCACATGCACCGTGGCTGTTCTGCACCACCCCTGGCTCCCATCACAGTGTGAGTGGAGGAGCAGCCTTAGGGAAGAGAAGAGAAGCGAAGCCCTTTAAATGCAGAAGGGAAATCTTGAAAGGAAGCTACTTGCAATTCCAGTAGCAAAGCCCCCCCGGAGCCTCCAGCGGCAACACAGACCTGGGTCTGGGGCTGAACACCAAGCAGCAGGTTTCCATGCTTTCAGTTAAAAACAATCTATATAGCCTCTTAATCTGAGCATCCCGAGAGGCATACCCCTCCACTAATCCAATCAATCACAAAGCCATCGTGTTTTACAAACAGTGTTTGAAAAACAAGGAAATAAAATTGGAGAGTTTTTCTGATCCAAATCAACTGCTCACATCTGAAAAGTAGAGGGACCTAGAAAGGCATTTTTAAAGTCGTTATTACTGGTTAAATGTACCCGGTCAAACCAGCATGAGGGTAGGATCATTGCTACATAGCCTTGGGGAATACGCCGGAGTGAATGAAATATTAACTAAAAAACAGACTATAGACAGACTAGACAAAAAAGATGAATATTTAAACAGTCATAAATTTAAAAGAGCTCTCTAATCATGGTGCAAACAGATTTAAAGGACGAAACTGGCAGATTAGATTGCATGTTAAAATGCATAGCAAAAAAATATAGACAAAAATAAAAAGGAAATGAAAAGTCAGAAAAATATTTTGAAATATATAGCAGCCAGACACTCTGAACATAGAAGGAAGAACTTATAATCGAGAAAAGAAATGACAAACACTAACAGAGAAATGGACAAACAGGCAATCAAAAAATAGAATGTCCAAAAATGTCTCAGAACCTTCGAGCACCCGATAACCAAAGATAAGCGGTACATAGAGCCCTCTCGTGTGTTGCTGGTGAAGGAATAAATCGGAGCCCTCAAATTCTGCCTGTCTTTGACCCAGCAAGACTACTTTCCTGAATTTACACAGAGTGAATAATGCTGCATTGGGACCCAGATGTAGTTCGAATATGTTCACTGAAACATAGTTTAGAAAAATGAGGAAAAAATGGTAACAAAACATAGATGGTCACCAACAGGAGATTGGTCCAATGCCTTGAAGCACATCCAT
>PVKS010025078.1:0-30300 GCA_004027875.1 Aplodontia rufa | reverse complement strand
AGAATTAACCATAAAGGAAGACGGTAAGAGAGAGAAAGGAATGACAACAAAAGTAGAAAACAAGATACCCGATGACTGTAAGACCTGACCTTGGATAATTACCTTGAATGTAAATGGATTAAATTCTCCAATTACATGAGTGACTTAATAGGAAAAAAAAAACAAGATAAAAACTATATGTTGCGTGTACAAGAAATTCGGCTCTTGCCAGGTGTGGTGGCACATACCTGTAATCCCCCTGGCTTAGAAGGCTGAGGCAGGAGGATGCCAAGTTCAAAGCCAGGCTCAGGAACTTCACAAGGCCCTAAGCAACTGAGCAAGACCCTGTCTATAATAAAAAAATAAAAAGAGTCTGGGGATGTGACTCAGTGGTTAAGCACCCCTGGAGTTAATTAATCCCTTGTACCAAAAAAAAAAAAATCACTTCTCTAAGTACATGCATACATTGAAAGTAAAGGGATGCAGTAAGATAGTCTATGCACATGGAATCCAAAAAAGAGCAGGAATAGCCATGCTTATATCAGATAATAAAGATTTTTTAAATCAAAAGCAGTATCAAAAAGACACAGGGGCTGGCATGGTGGGTTGCACATTGCCTATAATCTCAGCAGCTCAAGAGACTGTGGTTGGAGGATTGCAAATATGCAAGTTCAAAGCCAGCTTCAGCAACTTAGTGAGATCGTTCTCAAATTAAAAAATTTAAAAATGAGCTTGGGATGTGGTGCAATGGTTAAGTGCCTCTGGGTTCAATCTTGGAACCAAAAGGAAAAAAAAAAAGGACACAGGGGCTGGGGATGTGGCTTACATGGTTCATGTGGTTCAGTGGGTGACTCAGTAGTAGAGTACTTGCCTAGCATGAGCAGGGCCCCAAATTCAATTCCCAGCCCCACCACCAAAAAAAAAAGAAAAGAAAAAGGAAAAGAAAGAAAGAAAATGATAATAAAATAAAAGGCTCACTTCAGCAAGAGGAAACAATTCTAAATATATATGCATCCAAAATCAATACCCCCAAATATATAAAGCTAGTATTAATAGAATGAAAGGGAGAAATAGACTCCAGCACAGTAATAGTAGAGACCTTTAATATCCTACTCTTAGCAACGGGTGGATCATACATTCAGAAAGTCAAAAAGGAAACAGGTCAATTTCTTTCCAGATCAAATGGACCTAACAGACATTTACAGAACATCCCATCCAACAACTTCTGAATACATTTTGTTTTTAAGACAGAGGGACAGTGAGAGAAAGAATCTATTTTATTTAGTTTTTCATGTGTCTTTCCCTGCTCTGAAACTTCGTTGTGTACATGGTGCTGGGGCTTGAAGCTGTGTCCGTGCACATGCCAGGCAAGCAGAGCAAACGCTGAGCCACTGCTCCAGCCCTGAGAATACATCCTTCTTTTCCTTCCTTTTTTTTAGTTCTATTTTTGGTTTTTTGTTGTTATTTGTTCTCTTGGTGGTACCCATGATCAAATCCATGGCCTGATCATGAATACTGGTCACTCGACCACTGAGTAACATGCCTAGCCTACACCACCACCTCCTCCACCACCACCTCCTCCTCCTCCTCCCCCTCCTCCTCCTTAGAGAGAGGGACAGTGAGAGAGAATCAATTTTATTTAGCTTTTCATGTGGCTTTGTAAATTTTATTTAGTTTTTCATGTGGCTTTCATTGCTCTGACATTTCATTGTGTACGTGGTGATGGAGTTTGAACTTCCGTACTTGGCACATGCCAAGCAAGTGCCATAACTGCTGAGACACCTCTCCAGCCCATACACATTATTCTTAAATGCACAGGGAACATTCCCCAGGTGTCATGATTTGAATGTGAGATATCCTCCAAAAGCGTGTGTATGACAATGTGAAGGCTGAGGTGAAATGATTGGGTTGTAGGAGCTTTGATCTAATCGTTGAGTTAATTCCATCATAGGGATTAACTATGTGGGTTGGTAGTGTGTGGCTGGAGAAGGCAGGTCCTTGGAGGCATGCCTTGTATCTGGCGTGGAGTTTCTCTCTCTGCTCTGCTTCTCTATGTGACACCTTGAGCTCTCTGCTCCTTGGAGCCATGCCCGCCATACTTACAGCCTCACTTCCAGCCCAAGTGATGGAGTATGCCTCCTGTGGACTAAGACCTCTGAAACCGGAGCCCCTAAATAAACTTTTCCTCCTAAAATTGTTCTTGTCAGGTCAGTTCATCACAGCAACAAAAAGCTGACTAAAACATGCCCAGTCTACACATATAGCACAGGGAACATTCCCCAGGATAAAACATGCTAGGGTCATGTGACAAGTCTCCACAAATTTAAAAAAACTGAAATCATATTGAGTATCTTTTCTGACTACAGTGCAATACAACTAGAAAAACTTTGGAAACTATAAATACCTAAAAATCAAACAATTCACTTTTAAACCAATGAATCAAGGAAGAAATTGAGAAGAGAATGATAAGATTTCTTGGAACAGATGAAAATGAAAACACCAAAACCTATGGGATACAAAAGCAGTATTAGAATGGAAGCATGCAGCAATCAGTGACTATATAAAAAGCCAGAAAGATCTCAAGTAAACAATCTATGGCTGCATTTTAAGGACAAACCAGACTCAAAATTAGTAGAAGGAAAAAAAAAAAGAGAAAGATCAGAGTAGAAATAAATGGTATAGACACTACACAATATAAAATCAGCAAAATGAAGAGGTACTTTTTTTTAAAAGATGAAACAAAATTGATGAATCCTAAGCTTGACTTAGAGAAAACTCAAAGAAATAAAATCAGTGAGGGAAAGGAAGACATTACAAATGACACCATAAAGAATCATTAGGGATTATGATAAACAGCTATACATAAGTTTAATAACCTTTAAGAAATGGAAAAACTGGACAAATAAACCTTACCAAGATTGAATTATAAAGAAATAGAAAAAAACCTGATCCAGGTGAAGTGGTAAGTACCTAGAATCCCAGCAATTCCAGAGGTTGAGAGGTAAGTTTGAGGTCAGCCTCAGCAATTTGGTGAGACCCTGTCTCAAAAACAAAAAGATAAATCAGGATGGTGCACGCCTGTAATCCCAGCAACTTGGAGGCTGAGGCAGGAGGATTCCAAGTTCAAAGCTAGCCTTGGCTACTTAGCTAGACCCTGTCTCAAATATAAAAAAGGGCTGGAGACATGGCTCAGTGGTTAAGCACCCCTGGGTTCAATCCCTGGTATTACTACTACTACTACTACTACTACTACTAGTGATAAAAATTTAAAAATAGGGTTAGGGATAGGGCTCAGTGGTTAAGCACCCCTGGGTTTAATCCTCACTGAACAGAGCAATATTGAGTGATGAGATGAAAAGTAAAGACCAGGACCAGATGGCTTCACTGCTGAATTCTATAAAATGTTTAAAGAACTAACACCAAATTGTCTTAAATTATTAAAAAAAAAAGATTGAAGAGGAAGTAGTACAGTTTGGGTATTAAGTGTCCCTCAAGGTCCATAGGTGAAAGACTAGGTCCTTGGTGTGGTGCTATTATAAGGTGTAGGAACTTTCAGAATTGAGGCTTAATAGGACACGTCCTTAAAGGGGAGATTGGAATCGTGATCTGTTCCTCTCATTTGCTTTTTACTTCCCAGACATAAAATAAGCTCTGGTATTTGCTCCTGCTATGATGTGCTGACTCACCCAAAACAACAGGAATGACTGGTCATGGGCTGAAATGTCTAAAGCTCTGAGTTAAACGTAAAACTTTTCTCAAAGCTGATTATCTTAGGTATCTTTTAAAGTAAGGGAAAGCTGACCAACACTGAAGATTGATAGTGAGAAGTGGGGCAACAGTTGTTGTATCTGGGATGATGTGAAGCAGTCTTTGTAATTAGTTTATAGGAGGAGTTCAGGAAAGTATTGAGGAGCAAGGCAGGAAAAAACCCTGGAATGCTAGAAATGGAGTTTAGCAGGTGATTCTCCTGGGGGCTGAGACCAGCATGCTGACAGAAATGTAAACAATAAAGATAAAGCTAATGTGGCTTCAGATAGAACTAAGGATTCTATTGAGAATTGGACTAAAGGCCATACTTTTTACACTGTAGCAAAGATTTTGACTGCTTCTTGCTTATGCCTTGAGAAAGATGGAAAGAGTATTCAAATTGAAATAGAAGTCCGATTACTACTATTTGCAGATAACATGATCTTACATGTACAAAACCCCAAAGTCTCCACCAAAACTCTATTAGAAGAAATGAATTCAGCAAACCTGCAGGACACAAAATCAACATAAAAAATAGATTTCTTAGCCTGATGGTAGCACATGCCTGTATCCCAGCGGCTTAGGAGGCTGAGGCAAGAGGATGGCAAGCTCAAAGACAGCTTCAGCAACATAGTGAGGCATTGAGCAACTTAATGAAACCCTGCCTCAAAAATAAATAAACACATAAAAAGGGTTGGGGGTGTGGCTCAGTGGTTCAGTGCTCCTGGGTTTAGTCCCTGATACTGTAAAAGGGTAGAGACCCTCTGATATAAAACAAATATATTTAGTTAAAATTGAGCATGCCAAAATGGATGGAAATAAAATCCTTGAATTGTGCTGTGGTAAATGGACAGAAATAGTCAAGGTCATTGTGATTGTCTCTGTGAAGCAGAGTACTCTGGAGTTGCCAGTTTCAGATATGGATAGTTCAGCTCCCCGCCTAGCCTGCCCTGCCAGCTGCCAGGTGCAACTTGTAACAGATAAACTAAAACTTGCTGTCTGCATTTCTTGGAGAAAGACCCTTTTTGTAAGCCTGTTTGTGAGCTTGCCAAAATTTTCCTTTAAAAACAGCCTGCTTGAGTCACTCGGGGCTGCTGCTCTCCCTGAACTTTCCTTTGGAGCAGTGGCCCTGGTGCACCAGCCTGTTTCTTCTCTTTTCTGTTCCTTCTCTTTCCCCAAAATAAACTTTTTTCTTTTTCTACTCTGGTCTTTGGTGGTCTCACTATGTGTCAATAACTGGACCCCACAACAATACCAAAAAATAAAAAACAAGTTGTTGTTGTTTTTTTAACACACCAATTGCAATCTATCTGAATTAGAAATCAAGAAAGGAATTCCATTTCAAAAGTTACCAAAACAAAATGTAACCCTAGGAATAGAATACATTTAAACAAAGAAATGAAAGATATTTATAATGAAAACTACAAAACATTGGTGAAAGAAACTGAGGTGGACATAAATACATACACAGGAAAGGCATCCATGTTCATAGACTGAAAGCATCAACATTAAAACATCCAGCCAGGCATGGTGGCACACACCTGCAATCTCAGGCTGAAGCAGGAGGATCACAATTTCAAAGTCAGTCTGGGCAATTTAATGAGACCAGGACTCAAAATAAAATTGAAAGAGCTGGAGATGTAGTTCAGTGGTAGAACACTGGTTAGCATGCATGAGGCTCTAGTGTTCCCAGTCCCCAAACTTACCCCTCTTCCTCTGCAAAAAAACACCCAAATACCTAAAGCGATTCAATGCAGATTAAATGCAAACCCTGTCAAAATACCAATGCCATTCTTCACAGAACCAGGAAAAAAACAATCCTAAAGATGATACGGAACCACAAAAACAAAAAACAAAAAACAGAATCACCAAAGCTGTCTTGAGCAAAAAGAACAAAGCAGGAAGCATAACACTACCCTACTTTGAAATACACTACAAAGTTTTAGTAATCAAAAGAGCATGGTACTGGCATAAAAACAGACCAATGGAATGGAATAAAGCTTAGAAGCGAACTCACGTACCCATAGCCAACTGATTTTTGACAAAGGTGCTAAGAATATGAATTGGAGAAAGGACAGTTTTTTTTTTCTCAATAAATGGTGCTAGGAAAATTATATATGAAAATGTAGAAAATGAAATGATTTCTAACTCTCACCTGTCACAAAAATCTACTCAAAATAGATTAAAGACTTAAATATAAGACCTTAAACTATGAAACTACTGGGAGAAAATAGGAACATGTTTCAGGATACTGGAGAGGGCAGATTTTTTGGAAGACACTATAAGCACAGGTAACAAAAGCATGGAATTTCATTAAACTAAAAAGTTGGTCTATAGTCATGGCTCAGTGGGAGAGTTGCTTGACTAGCATGCTTGCCTTGGTCAGATCCCCAGCACTGGGGCAGGGAAACCAACAGACTGAAGAGACAACCTACAAAATGGGAGAAATTATTTCCAGACTATGTCTGACAAGGGATTAATATTGAGTATAGGGAACTGGTAAAACTCAACAGCAAACAAACAAAAACCCCACGCTTAAAAATGGGCAATAAACCAGGCACAGGGGAATGCACTTACAGTCCCAGCCACTCATGAGGCTGAGGCAAGAGGACTGCTTGAGCCTAGGAGTTTGAGTAAGGCCTAGCCAACATGTAAGCCTGTAAACCGAAACAAAACAAACAGAAGAAAGCAAGCAGCGGACCTAAAGAAGACATAAAAGTGGCCCACAGGTATAGGAAAAAGCACTCAGATTCACTAACATCAGAGAAATGCAAATTCAAGCCTTAGTTAAGATATCATCTCATCCCTATGAGAATATCAAAAGATAAGTACTGGTGAGAATGTGCAGAAAATAGAATCTTTGCACACTGACAGTGGGAATGTTAATTATTACAACCATTCTGAAAACAGCATAGAATTCTCCATAAAATTAAAATATAAAACTATCATATGATCCAGTGATCTTACTCCTGGATATATATCCAAAGGAAATCAGCATGTCAAAGAAACATCTGTAGTCCCGTGTTCATTGCAGTACTATTTATACTTACCAAGAAATGGAAACAACCAGAATGCCCATCAAGAGAGATCATTGTTAGGTGAAATAAGCCAGGAACAGAAAGACAAATACCAATGATCTTATTCATATGTGGAATATAAGAGTTTACCTCACAAAAGTGTAGAGTAGAATGGGAGTTATGAGAGGCTGGGGAAAGTAAGGGAGGGAGACCTGGGGAGAGGGTGATCAATGAATATTAATAGTGAGATAGAAGTAAGAAGTTTGGAGTCATATGGTTGACTTTTTGAGAGAGAGAGAGAGAAAGAATCAATTTTATTTAGTTTTTCATGTGGCTTTTGTTGCTCCAACACTTAGTTGTGTATGTGTTGCTGGAGTTTGAAAGAGTGTCCCTGTGCATGCAAGGCAAGGGCTGAAACTGCTGAGCCACCACTCCAGTCCCCTATTGTTGACTACTGATAATGTGTTAAGCATATCAAAAAGCTAGAAGAGTGCATGTTTTCATCATAAAAAAGTTTAAGAAGATATATTTAACTCAATTTAAACATTACATGTTGTATACATGTATCAAAATACCATGATATCCCATAAATATGGACAATTTTTATGTCTTTGTGTATCTGTTTAAAATAAAAGCAAGAAGCTGGAAGGTATGGTGGTAAATGCCTGTAATCCTAGAGGCTTGGGAGGCTGAGGCAGGAGAACTGCAGGTTCAAAGCCAGCCTCAGCAACTTAGTGAGACCCTGAGTAACTTAGGGAGACCCTGTTTCAAAATAAAAAATAAAAATGGATGGGGATGTGGCTCAGTGGGTAAGTGCTACTGGGTTCAATCCCTGATACCAAAAATAAATAAATAAATAAAAACGGAAGCTGGGAGTGGTGGCACATACGTGTAATCCCACTAACAGGGGAAACTGAGGAAGGACGATCACAAGTTTGAGACCATTTTCAGCAACTTAGTGAGATCCTGTCTTAAAATAAAAAGTAAGGGGCTGGAGCAGTGGCTCAGTGGCTCAGTGGTTACGGCACTTGCCCGTCATGTGCGAGTATGAGAGTTCAGACTCCAGCACCCTGTACACAACGATGTCTCAGAGCAACGCAAGTCACATGAAAAACTAAACAAAAATTCTTTCTCTCTCTCTCTTTAAAAAAAAAAAAAAGTGAAAAAGGACTGGGGAAGTAATTCAGTGGAAGAGTGCTCCTGGTTCAATCCCAGCACTGGGGAAAAAAAAAAAAGGTTGTAGAAGGAAATTTAAAGTGCTATTCTAGTGACTAGAGTAGCACTTTATTTTATTTTTATTTTATTTAAGAGAGAGGGACAGTGAGAGAAACAATTTTTATTTAGTTTTTCACGTGACTTTCGTTGCTCCAAGATTTATTTGTGTACGTGGTGGTGGGGTTTGAACTTGAGCACTCGAGCATGCCAGGCAAACGCCGAGCCACTGCTCCAGCCCCAGGAGTAGCACTTTAAATTAAAATGTTAATTAAAGTGTTAGTCAGTTTTCTGTTGCTGTAATAAGTTCCTGATAATCAACTTAAAAAAGGAAAGGTTTATTTTGGCTTATAGTTCCAGAGATTCCATCTGATCAGCTGGCCCTGCTGCTTTGGGTTTACCGTGAGGGAGCATATCCTGGCAGACAAAGTATGGTCCAGCAATCTGCTTACCTCTTGGCAGCCAGGAAGCAAAGAGAATAAACTGGTGTCCTGTAATCCCCTTTGATGACATGTCCCCCAGTGACCTAAAACCTCCCACTAGGCCCCCCCTCTTTTTTTGGTACCAGGGACTGAAACCAGGGGTGCTTAACCACTGAGACAAATTCTCGTTTTAAAGTTTTTTTTTTTTTTGAAGAGATACAGAATGAATCAATTTTTTTCATCAGTTTTTTGCTTTTCCTCCACTTAGTTGTGTATGGGGTATTGGGAATCGAAACTGGGTCCTTGAACATACCAGGCAAGTGCTGTACCACTGAGCCACCTCTCCAGCCCCCTCCCTGCTTTTTGAGACAGGGTCTTGCTAAGTTTCTGAGGTTAGCTTTGAACTTGTGATCCTCCTGCCTCAGCCTCCCAACTAGCTGGAACTATAGGCATGCATCATCATGTCAGGCTAATAAGTATTTTAAAACTAAGTTATGTATATTTTTAAAAGATATAAGGCCATTGCACACTTAATAGATTGCAGTATAAACTTATCTTGTAAAAGCACTGGGAAATAAACACACGACTCACTTTATTGTGATATCTGCTTTACTGTAGTGATCTGAACAATACACAATAGGCCAAGGTATGCCTATATTCTTTTTTTTTCTTTTTTTAGGGCTGAGAACCGAACTCGGCTAGGCAAGCGCTCTGCCACTGAGCTAAATCCCCAACCCCGCCTATATTCTTAAGTCTCCATTGTTATCACCAGTTTGGGAACAGGGAGTTAACCCAAGCTCCCTTATCCTTATACTGCAAACTTGAATTGTCCTTGGGAAGGGAAAGGAGAAAGCAATGACTGAATAGTGGGGCTGGCTGCTCAGTGTTAGTTGGGGGATGTTTCTACCTTGCATTTATCCCATCTCCTGAGATGTGCAGATGTGGATTCAAATGAGGGGATACAAGTAGACAGGGAGAACAGAGGTAAGTGTGTTGGAGCTGAGCTCATATGTTCTCAAAGTGCAATGAGAAAGTATTAGTTCAGTATCTTTAACAGTAACAGACACAAATATGTATGATAATAGTAAAATGAATTCTTGAAGACTCAAAGCTTCATGAGTTAGGTCTAGAATTTTGTCATGCACTATTCCATCGTTTCCTCAAGGAAGAGTACAACTTTAATGCCTGTCTTCAGACTCTAGCTGCTTTAACAGGAAAGGAGAGAACAATCACTTTCCACATTTTCATATGAGTTTTATTTTATTTATTGTGCCAGACTTTCACTTACAAAAGGAAAACAGCATGGGAAAATCGGCAGTCATGAATTTTTTGGGGAAAGATCACATGGGGAAAATTAATAATTTCCCCATTTTCTACCTGCATATTATTTATCTAGAATCTACATTTTCTTATTTGTAAAATGGGTGGTTACACCCACCTTGCAGAAATTTAATTGAGACAATCTACATGAAAGCACTTAGTAGCTGCTAAATAAATTATGGCAAGTGAAATGTAATATGTACTAATGTTCAGCATTTTAATTTCCATGCTTGATAAGACACATAAGTTGAAGATTCTTTAATACATTAATTTCAGCAGGTAACAGATCACACATGATAATGGAACATAAGGCAGGGAAAGCGTAAGTACCTTAAAATTATTACAGAAAATTTCTACATACACGTAAGTATAAAGAAGAAAACTGGGGCTGGAGTGGTGGCTCAGCGGTTTCGGCACTTGCCTAGCAAGCACAAGGACCCGGGTTCAAACCCCAGCACTGCGTACACAACTAAGTGTTGGAGCAACTAAGGCCATGTGAAAAACTAAAGTTGTTTTTCTTTCTCTGTCTCTCTCACTGTCCCTCTCTCTTTAAAAAAAAAAAAAAAGTAACTCCATGCATCTATCATCCAGTATCTATAATTATCATGTTAACTATTCGTTTGATACTGACAATCATTTACATTCTGCCTTATTTTGAAACAAATCCAACACCACCATATAATTTCCTCCTAAATATTTCAGTATCTTAAACAACTTAATATTATTATTCTCATAACATCATAGTTAAACAAAGTTAATGATTCCTGGGAATCATCAAATATCCAATCATGTTTAACACCACTATTAAGTGAATGAATTTATACCTGCATTAACATACTTTTTATTTCAATTCAGGAGATGAGAGAGGATCTCAAATTCCAAGCAATTCCCAATATACAAATTAAAATTTGGAGACAAACAAATTGAAGGATTTCTCAATAGTCACTTGCCAAACCTAAATAAGTCACTGTTCCTAAGCTGTGAAGGAATTACAGAAAGTATGCTGATTTTAGTTAATCTGAAGGGCAAGAGATGGTTAAAGCTATGACAATTCTTTTTTGGATGTACCTTTATTAACTGAAAACTTTTTTTTTTTTTTTTAAAGAGAGAAGGTCAGTGAGAGAGAGAGGTAGAGAGAGACAGAATCAATTTTTATTGAGTTTTTCACATGGCTTTCGTTGCTCTGACATTTAGTTGTATACGTGGGTGCTGGGCTTTGAACCAGTGTACTTGTGCATGCCAGGCAAGCACCGCAACTGCCTAGCCAGGGCTCCAGCCCCAACTGAAAACTTTTGACACATTGACTTGATGGCTTGGGCTGCCTCAACAAAATACCATAGACTAAGTGGCTTAAATAACAGAAATTTATTTCTCACAGTTCTATAGGCTGTTAAGTCCAAGATCAAGATGCCAGCCAGTGTGTTTTCTGGTAAGGGCTCTCTTGCAGAGGGCTGCTTTCTCATTGAAATCCTCATATGACTTTTCCTCTATGATCTCGTGGATAAAGATTGTTCTTTCCCCCTTCTAATAAGGTCACTTATCCCAAAATAAAAAGTGCCTTATCCTCTGGACCCAATCTAATTCTAATTAACCCCCAATGGGATGATCCCCAAACACCATCACTTTAGGCGTTAGGACTTCAACATATGAATTCTGGGACTGCACACATACTTAATCCATAGCATACTGAGTTCATTGTAAACTGAGACAACCAAATAGCTAGAAAAAGGTGAGAGCAATAAGAACAAGCAATAGGTGTGCATTTCTCGTACTTTAGCCCAGGAATCGATCTTCACGATGAAGCTGAGCTGAACCAAGTTGGATTAACGAGTAATGCGGTTTCTGACTGAAGAGATGACTGGGTGTTTAACTTTACTTTGTTACCAGTGATGTGAAATCACTCTGTAATGAAGAAAACTTAATCAGAAAGGAGAAATAGAAGAAAATGGAAAGGGTAAGCTGCATACTGTTTTAAAAATTGAGTAAATGAAATATAAGTCAGTTTATCATTTCAGATACCTACAAGATACCTTTGGATATCATACCCTTGATTGTACATTGTCCCACTTATTTAGAAGTTATCTCAACAGGTATCACATGTATTGCCAAACCAAAATAGTTTAAACAAACTTTAATTGAGAACAGACGTATCACCTAAGTTTTCTTTTTATTTTTGAGAAAATATATCAGAACATATTAAAACTTATAAGCAGTCAAAAGTTCTAAACTCCAGTTACTGTGGCCCCACATCTGTAATCCCAGCTACTCAGGAGGCTGAGGGAGAAGGATCACAAGTTTGAGGGTCTCTGCAACTTAGTGAGACCCTGCCTCAAAACAAAAATAAATAAAAAATGTTGGGGATGTGGCTCAGTGGTACAGTGCTCTTAGGTTCAATTCAATCCTCAGTACTGAAGAGAGAAAAAGTCCCAAAATTTTGGAAAATCAATGACTTAAAAAGCCTGAGGTGTTCTTTCAAAAGATATCCCTTATCACATTGAAGAAGTGTACAACTGCATAAATTTGTAAAGATCAGGCATTGTTAACACTGTTGTCCACATAGTGACAATTACTTAGCAAAATAAGAAGTAATGTGGGTTTGGGGGTAAGGCTCAGTGGTAGTGCATGTGTTCAGCATGTGTACAGCCCTGGATTTGATACCGAACACCAAAAGTAAAGCAAAAGGAAAAAACAACCCACAAAACAAAACAAAATCCTGATATTTATATTCTTACCCTCCATGAATACTTTTCTAGGTCCTTCATGTGAGCCAACTTACACACAGGGAACAATGGTGTACAACTGTAATGCTAGATTTGGGAGACTGAGGTAGGAGGAGAGCAAGTTGAAGGACAGCCCCAGAAACTCTGAGAGGTCCTAACCAACTCAGTGAGACCCTGTATCAAAATAAAAAATAAAAAGGGCTGGGGATGTGGCTCTGTAGTAATGCACTCCAGAGTTAAATCCCCAGTATCAAGAACAAAATGAGGGGCTGGAGGGGTGGCTCAGCAGTAGAGTGCTTGCCTGGCATGCTTGAAGACCAGGGTTTAATCCCCAGCATCATACACAACTAAGCGTCAAACCAGATGAAAGAGCAAAACAAAACAGAACAAAGAAAACAATAACAAAAATGCCTGCCTATAATCCCAGGGACTCAGAAGGCTGAAGCAGGGGGATCCCAGGTTCAAAATCAGCAGATCCTGTCTCAAAATAAAACACACATGAAAAAGGGCTGGTTCAGTGGTTGAGTGTCCTTGGGTTCAATCCTTGGTACCTACCTACCAACCAATCAAAAACATGGCAGGGGGTGGGGAGTTAGGCATGCAGCTCAATGGTAGGGCACCCCTGGGTTCAATCCTTGGGACCAGTGAGGAGAAATTATATCAAATGAGGGTCAATGGGCCAAGATGTTATACAAACCCATAATTTATGAAATGAGGATTAAAAGTCTGGCAAGTCAGAGAGCTAGCTACCATGACACATCTAAGCCTTTTCCTCACCCTGAGTTACTTTTGTTCCAGGTAACTCTGACAATTATTTCTGGAAACCTTCCCGCATACCCAGATGCAATTCCCCATTGCCACATATACTTTTCTCTCTCCTTGTGCCACCTCAGCACCAAAACAGGCTTAATCACAAAACTCAATTTCAGGGCTGGAGTGGTTGCTCAGCAGTTAGGGTGCTTGCCTGGCATGCAAGGTGTGGGTTTGAACCCCAGCACCACGTAGACAACGAAGTGTTGGAGCAATGAGGGCCACATGAAAATGGATTCTCTCTCTGTCCCTCTTTTTTTTTTTCAGGGCTGAGGACCAAACTCAGGGCCTTGCACATGCTAGGCAAGCGCTCTGCCACTGAGCTAAATCCCCAACCCTTCTGTCCCACTCTTAAAAAAACCAAAACAACAACAACAAAAAAAACCTACTCACTTTCAGTTCCTATCATATTAGGGGAATTTTTCATGAAATTAGTAATTTCCTGCCACTTTACCACATTGATTCCCTGAAATTCAAATGAAGGCTGAAGGATCTCTTTATTTTTTGATATTGGGGATTAAGTACAGGGGTTACTCTACAACTGAGCTGTATCCACAACCCTTTTTATTTTTTGACAGTCTTAAGCTTCTAAGGGCTCAAACTTGTGATCCTCCCGTCTTAGCCTCCCAAGCACCAGGAATCACAGGTGTGCCACTGTACCCAGCTTAAAGGATCTAAAAAGATCCTAAAAAGATCCTAACAAGATCTAAAAAGATCTTGTTAATCTTGCAAATTTCCAAAGAAAACAAATGTAGGTGGAGCTGTTTGTAGTCATTCTTGGCCCCTTGCCAGGTCTGATGGCCATTTTGATTGCATGTTTTTACCAGTTTGTGGGTGTGTCCCTACAGGGAACAGCAGCAAAAATTTCTACATCTTGATCAAATTCTGTTAACTGAATCCCATTTCCCTTAAACAAATGATTTTGCTAGTGATCCTAAAAACATTAAGTAGGACGTGAAATCATCTGCCCTTCAAAAGCTAGTGAGTAAAAAATTAGAAAATTTGCTAACTCTCTATCAACATGCTGTGGAGAAATATTCTGTACATGTAAAGCAAATTAAAAATACAAATGTGCCATTTTTGCAGAGCAATTCCACCTGTGGAAAGGGAGATGCAACCAACAAATATACAAGAAAAGAGGATGTGTATACAAGGATATTCATTCAAGCACTAGAATCCAAGATCAGAAAATCAATGTTCCTCAACCGGGTAATAACTAAACAGTCTGTAGGGGTAAGAAAAAAAATGTCATCTTTTATACACTGATATGGAATTGTCCATGTATGTACCTTAATTGTACAGTGCAGGAATATGTATGGTATCCTCCCTTTTGTATAAAAAATGGAAAAAATATTTTATTCTCATATGAATAGACATAAAAAAAGTAGAGGTTACTTTGGGGGTAGGAACAGCATGGACAGTAATGCTTATTTAAAACTTTTTTGAAACTATTAATGGATTATCTATTCAAATAGTTTTCAAAAACTGGTTGGAAGCTCTAATTAACCAAAAATTATATAGGCTAGATTACTCAAATGCAACCTTAATTCAGAGTTCCAAAGTATAAGGTTAAAGTATCTGGGTCTTTGGGACTGGAGTGGTGGCTCAGCAGTTACAGTGCTTGCCCTGGCATGTGCGAGTAGGCGGGTTTGAACCCCAGCACCACGTACACAAAAAAGTGTCTGAGCAATGAAGGCCACATGAAAAAACTAAATAAAATTCTGTTTTTCTCTGTGTCCCCCTCTCTTTAAAAAAAAAAAAAAGTATCTTGTCTAATTTTTGGAAATCAAAGTTTCCAGACGCCTCTAGGGAAGAATTTCAATTACTTACCATGGGTCTTCTCTAGAACTGAAAGAGGTAGACAGAGAATAGGTACAAGATTTTTGCTTTCCTAATCAATTTAAAGTACTCTGTGGGGCTGGAGCTATATATAGCTCAGTGGTGGAGCATATACCTATTATGTGTGGCCCTGGGTTTAATCCTGAGTCACACACATAATTGTGTGTGCACACACTCAGTAAATAAGTAAAGTAAGGAAGTTGGTAGTTCAGAAGTCTGTCTGCCCAATAGTCATGCACTAATTATTAGTACATTAAAAACATACAGGAAGAAACTAGTAATTGCATTATGGGGAAAATGTCTTTTGATTTTCTTTAATGTTATTAATACTATTTTTGTAACAAAGAAATATTTAAGAGAGTTATTTTTTATTTTTAAAGAGAGACAGGGAGAGTGTGAGGGATAATCAACTTCAGCTTTTCATCTGGTTTTCGTTGCTCTGATACTCAGTTGTGCATGTGGCGCTGGGGTTTGAACCTGGGTCCTTGTGCATGCCAGGCAAATGCAATACTGCTAAGCCACTGCTCCAGCCCCCTCACCACCTGAGAGTGAATTTTTTTCATTTGGTTTTTCTTTTTCATCGTGTATGTGGTGCAGGGGATAAAACCGAGGACTTCACACAGGCCAGGCAGGCGCTCTACCACTGAGCTACCTCTCCAGGCCAAGAAACGGTTTTTAATAAATCTAAAAAGGGAAGAATCTTTCTCATACACTATAATTATCCTAAAATTCGTGGCAATATTGCTGCTTTTCTTTAACTTTCTTTAAATATAAAGTTTTCAAGTGATATAATTTTTAGGTGGGGTACTACTATGTTGCCCAAGCTGGTCTTGAAGTTGTGAGCTCAAGCGATGCTCCTGTCTCATCCTCCCCCAGAAGCTGGGACTATCAGGCACAGGCCATTGAGCCCAGCTTGATACTACGGCTTTTCAGAAGTTTTGTGATTATCACCACCAGAAATGACCTTTATTACACATTTAATGACCTTGACTAGCAAAACCATCTTCACCTTTTTCTGTAGAATGTCAGATGACTAAACTGCACTGTATACATAGTAAACAAAATTACATAGCATTCCTGAATTTCCCAAAGAGAAAGATCCATACCATTAATGACACTCAAGATGATTCTAGGCAGTAAACAAATCAGTAAATTGCACTGAAGCACACAGAGAAAGTTCCTTTTCTCTTTCAATTCTTCTGATTCAAAGTACTTGGTTGGCAAGAGCATCTAGCTAAAAATTAGTAACTGACTTTTATTATACTTTTTTAAAAACAATTACTATCTTGATTCCCCCCACCCCCACCCCCACCCCATACATAGCTAGAAGTTTAGAAGAAAACATCTGGATTACCCACTCTCGAAGAAGCGAAACAGAAGAGTATAGGTACTGCTAATTATATTCCAGGACCCCCCCTCCCCTTAAGACAGAAATCTCAAAAAAATCCAATGGTTTTTACTTAGGGTTTATCTTTCCTTCACTCAAATTCTCTCCATGGTCTTTTGTAACAGATACTTTGTTCTTCAGGAACAGCGTAGTGCACAATATAAAATTGGAGTCAAGCTGGTTTTAAAGGCTCCTTAGTTTGTTGAGTCTACAAAGTGAGCCCACACTTCATTCATACCATTAAATTAACTATGGTCTTCATCACTTAGGCTCAAAATTCTCAATCATCTTTTACTCCTTTCCTATTACACTGAATAAGACATCAATAAAAATTTATATGGTGGCTGAGGATGTGGCTCAGTAGTACAACACTTGCCTGGCAGGAATGAGACCTGGCTTAGATCCCCAATACCACAACAATAACAGAACAAAAAACAAACTACATGTTATTTTAATAGTTTGCAAAGGGTTGTAAAAAATGACAAAATGTTGGTTTTATCACCCTATCAACCTTACAGAAATAGGAAAAATGAGATTAATAGAAATCAGGAAACATGGCCAGGTCATGTTTAAGAAAAAAGTGGTTAGAGCCTCATTTAAAAACCAGCTGACATTAGAGAAGATGATATTATGGTTTTTGATATCAAATGGATGGAGATGGAAAGAATTATGCTAAGTGAAGTATCCCAACCTCAGAGACTCAATGGCCAAATGGTTTCTTTCATCTTGGAAGCTAGAATACATCGGGAAGCAGTATGTTAGACGGCTAAGCTAATAGTAACTTCAAATTGTATGATTTTCAATGCAATAGGGAGATGACTCCCTAAGATACTTGGAGGCGTAGGGTGGGGGACTGGGTTGGGGGAGCGCATAGGAAGAACACTTAGGAGACTGGAGGGTGGGAATATGGGGGAATCATCTCAGAAGGAGATCACTGTCCTCCACGAGATATCCATTTAACTCAGGGGTTCTGGGGGAAACAGCAACATGGGGAACCCAAGCTGGGCATCCATGATGTAGCATTAGCTCTGGATAACTAAGAATATATACATTGGTTCTTGAATGCTTGATAATGTTTCCCCCTCAATTGTAACTCTATATCCATCTAATAAAAAAAAGTAAACATGAAAAAAAAATAAAAACCAGCTGAAACTTCAGTCACTGCTCCTCTTCCCAACTGTTACGCTTTTTCACTTTATATACTGCCTTAAGTTTTGCAGTATCTTTTGTTTCTTCTCTCCACTACTGCCATCCCCAAAATTGAGGCCTACCTTATCTTTCACAATTATTATGCATTTACAGAAAAATTGACTCAGTCAGGGAATAGCGGATAGTATGTGTCCAGCATTGCTGAAGAGATATATTTTTCCTTAGAAAAAACTTTAAGGGCTGAACTGGTGGCTCAGCAGTTGGAGTGCTTGCCTGGCATGAGTGAGGACCCAGGTTTGAACCCCAGCTCTACATACACAATTAAGTGAGAAACAAAGATCAGATGTAAAACTAAATCAAGTTTGAGTATCTTAAAAAAAATTCAGCAAAACCTTTTAGTTATGAAATATGTAATATACATACTAAAAAGCACCTTTCCCAACTCTACAGCTCAATGATCCCCCCTCCTATGCCACCTCTATTCAGGCCAGGAAACAGAACAAGGCCCAATATTCTGGAAGCATTCCTTTATTCCCTCCTGGATACTCCAAAACCCCCAAAGCTGTTTTCTTTATAAATTTACTTCCTAAACATGTATCCCTAAGTCTAGTTTAGTTTTGCCTGTTTTTTGAACTTTGAATTTTCCAAAGTGGTCATAACAATATTTATTCCCATCAACAGTGTGTTTCAGTTGCTAAAACCCTTGATCACCATTTGGTACTTTCTGGTCCATTTTAGCTATTGTTGGGTGTACAACAGTGTCTCATTTGGGCTTTAAATGCATTTCTCTAGGGATTAAAATTGCTGAGTATCTTTAAATGTTTAAAGATCATATAATTACCTTCTTTTGCGAAGTGTTTGTTAAGTCTGTTACCCAATTTTTTATTGGTTTGTCATTTTCTATTGATCTGTGATCTATAAATTTCAGATAGGAAGAAAGCTGACATATTTTCATTGTAGAAATGAATACATTTGTCTAATGCTTTTGAAATTATCACTAAGTCACCTTACTTTGAACCTAAATTCACTAGTGAATCCTCTGGGAGTTATGAAGTCAACTTCATGCATTCTAAAACAATGTACTGAGTCTTTGTGCAAGGAATTCCTTAGACATTGCACATATAATGGTACAAAACTATCAGGGCTGGAGTGGTGACTCAGAGGTTAAGGTGCTTGCCTGGCAATGCATGAGGACCTGAAAAAAGTTCTCTCTAAAAAAAAAAAAAAAAAACAAAAACAAAAAGCAAACCCAATCAAACAAACCACAAAACGATTAGGAATATTGCTTTG
This sequence comes from Aplodontia rufa, assembly GCA_004027875.1. Lineage (NCBI taxonomy): Eukaryota > Metazoa > Chordata > Mammalia > Rodentia > Aplodontiidae > Aplodontia > Aplodontia rufa. The sequence goes on along the minus strand of PVKS010025078.1, from coordinate 11,408 downwards.
GAAAGAGATCTGTACTAGAATCCTGCTGTGTTAGTCAGGTTTCTCTTGCTATGATAAAATACCTGAGAACAACTTAGAAGAGGAAAGATTTTTAGCTCAGTTTCAGGTTTTAGTTCATGGTTTTTGTTTGGTTCCACTGCTGTGCGCCTGTGTTAAGGCAGAACACCCCGGTGGACAGGGCAAAGCTGTTCACTTCATGGTAGCCAGGCAAGGGGCCTAGGGCAAGGTGTAGTCCCCAAGGGCACACCACCAAGGACCCACTCCAAGTTGTTATCTCCTCCTACAGTTTCCTCGACTTCCTGATACTCCATTTATAGCTATGAATCCCTCAATGGGTTGATCCATTGGCCAGACCCCTAATAATCCAATCATTCCCAAAAGGCCCAGCTCTTAACAGTGTTGCACGGGGTGTCATGCTTTCAATACATGAACCTTGGTGGACAGATACTCCAGATCCAAACTGAAACACCAGACTCTTAACATTTATGAACTTGGTAACTTTAGGCAAGTTGTTTAATCTATTTTAGCTTTAGTTTCCTCACAGGAAAAATGGGGCCAGTAATACCTATTTCATAGAATTATTGCAAGATTAAATGAGACAATATATGTAACAGGTTATGCAAAGTAGCTGGCACAAGAGGCATTTAACATATGGTAGTTATTGTCAATTTGGTTATTTTCATGCATTCTTGCATCTATGTAGGAGAAAACAAGATGTCCGTTGCTCTCTTAGCTATTATAGTTCTTGTCGTAAAGAAAAAAGAGGCATTTAAATTTAGATAAGTCTTCTAGAAATTTGGTTCTTCAGACTCCATCTGAACACTTTTACAGCAGTGTTTCAAATTCACTTTTTTCATTTTTTCTTTTTTGGGTACTAAGATCCTTAACCATTATCACATCCCTAGCACAGCCCCCTGGCTTTGCTAAATTGCTGAGCACACCTGGTTTCAAACTCACTTTCTGTGAGAAGCTGGCACTGGCACATGGGTCAAACTTTGGCTAGACATCCAAGGCCTTCCAACCTGGTTTCAACTTTTTTTTTTTTTTTTTTTAAGAAAGCATGAGAGAGAGACACACATACACACACACACACACACACACACACACACACACACAATCAAGTTTTATTGAGTTTTTCACATGGCTTTCATCACTCTGACACTTAATTGTGTACATGGGTACTGGAGTTTGAACCTATGAACTTGTGCATGTTAGGCAAGCGCTGTAACCACTGAGCCACTGCTCCAGCCCCTTCAAACAACTTTTTAAGATTGACTTTCCACTATTCTCTGTTCTACTAGGCTGCACTGGTTAATATAGTAGCAACTAGCTGCACTTGATATGTGGCTAACTTAGGAACTGAATTTTTATTCCTAACTTTAAATTTAAAAACTGACATGATTTGGGGCTACAGCGGTGGCTCAGTGGTTACAGCGCTTGCCTGGTGTGTGCGAGGACATGGTCTTGCACCCAGCACCATGTACGCAGTAAGTGTCAGAGCAACGAAGGCCACATAAAAAACTAAATAAAACTGATTCTTTCTCTTACTGTCCCTCTCTTTAAAAACAAAAACCAAAAAAGCTGACATGATTCAAATACCACAAAATTTTTAAGTACGTTGAAACCAGATGGATATGTGGATTTAATTTAGAACTGTAAATTTTATGAAATCAAGTATTAAGATACACTTTGTTATAAAATACCAGATTCCAAACACTTGGTAATGAGAAAAATAAATGTAAAATGCTTAAAAATATTTAATTTTTTATATCAATCACATCCTAGGTTAAATCAAATTTTATTAAAAACAATTTCACATTTTTTACTTTCTTAATGAGGCTAGTATAACATTATGTGACTTATGTTATATTTTTATCAGACAGTATTGACCTATACAACCATGCCCCAAAACTAGGTATTGCTATTGATTTATTTCCCCACATTTGATTCATGAAAAAGACAGGTCAGGTTTAATCGCAAAATCTACCTGGGATCCATCTGTTTTCCCTATCTCTACTGATACTATCCTACTACATGCCACTTCATTCTTAAAATCCTTCAATGGCTTGATTTTACCAAGGTTACAGACTTCAACTCTTATCATCCCTTTAGTTTTTTTCAATAACTTCAGCCATTCTGCTGTACCTGCTGTTCCCTAAACATAGCTAATACTTTTTAAATTTAGGGCTTTTATCCTGTTTTACCCTTTGGCTTCACATACTGCCCTAATTTCTTTCCTATCGGGTCTTAGTTCAGAGAATATCTTCTCAATGAGGCATCTCTGACCAGGTACCAAAATTTTGTTCTCTACCTCTAGAGAAATATTTTATCAAATCATGTTTTTATTTTCTTCATGAACTTATTATGGGACATTATGGTATTTCTTGTTTCTAAAACTTGTTTACAGGGGTCTGCCCCCAACTGGAAATAGGAGCAGGCATCATGTTTGTCTTGCTGCTGCTTTACCTATTCCAGTGTGTAGAACAGTACCAGGCAGAGTGGGTGCCTTTCCAACAGCTGCTTAAGGAGTACCTAATTGCTGACTAGACGTATCTGTTTGGTTGGCTCACAGGCACTTCAAATTCTTCATGGTCAAAACAGAACCTCTGTCCTACCCTAACATATATTTCCCTTCCATTGTTTCTAATTTCAGGGAAGATATTATCATTCTCCTATTCCACCGCCAAAACTTGAGAGTGTCACTTCTGAGAGCTCCCTCTCAGTTACTCCCTTATCAAGTCAACTATATCTCCAGGCCTCCATAACCACTTTGAACATTTTCTTCCCTCTTGTTTGTTGCTATCTCAGTTCAAGTTATTAATCTCTCATATTTCTGTTTTCTTCAAACTGCTTGCCTTGATTTTTGTCAAAAATGCAAATTCAGTCACATCATGTTTCTACTACTAATCATTCCATATTTTTTTCCTGTGTTTAAAAGCTAAATTCTACAAATGGCACGTAAGGCCTTATCTAAATCTCTACAGGAACACTAGATACTCCTGAAGTTTTATTGTCTTTATCCATCAAGTTCCTTAGTGTTTGCTTTCTAACCTCTGGCTGAAAGGCCTTCCCCCAATTCCCAGTTGAAGATAACTGCTTCTCCAGAGCTATTTAATTCCTCCCTTTCAGATTAGTAAGGGGTTCCTCCTCCACATAAATCACAGTATTGAGCAATTTCCCCTCATTATACTACTGATGTCTATTTGTTTGCTTACATTTTACAGCATAAGGTCAATGGGGGCAAGGATTCTGTAGCAATCATTAACTGAATGTTTAGTCAAACTCTGAGTCAAAGCATGAACATCAAAATTTCGAAGCAACCGGAGCAATGAAAATATTAAAGAAGAAGAAAACACAGACTGTGGTTCCTGTACCACTCTAATTTAGGCACAATGAGTTACACAAAGATATCTTTACTGCATTCAAAATTACAAAAGGGTAAGTGCAAATTACTTATCTGAGGCTTCACAAAAATTGGTGGACAATATGGATTTCATTTAAATTTGTCCTGGATTAGATTTCGCGTTGTCTGAGGTATTCCCAATTCCTAGATAACAAGGATACCAAAAGTTTCACTGTTTGTTAGTAGGATGGGAAAACCATCCCTAGGGTTCCCCGTTAACACATTAGCATGTTGAGTTACTTTGCAAATCACAAACAGGTTTTCCTCTGCAAATCACCATCTCCAAATAAACTCTTGCTACTTTTAAAATAAAAAGCAAAACAAAAATCTTGACGTGGCAGGCACAGAAAAACCTCTCTGTACCTTCCAGGTGACAGGCGACAGTAATCCAAGGGAATCTAGTTATTAGGGTGTACGAGATAGGAGGTACAATTAGAACGCCTTAAAAAAAAAAAAAAGGACTACAGAAACACGTACATCCTCGTCATAAACCTGACGAAGTTTCTGCGAAGTGGAGAGGAAACCGCCTTCATTCCTCCGCTGGACCTCAACAGCGACTCCCGTCCCAGTCTACCTAGTTCCGTCTATGGCCACTTTAAGGTAAATCCTAGCTTCCTGGCGGCCCTTCCGTCTCCCAGAATTCTGCTAGGCGGCCCAATTGGCAAGCTTAAATTCCAAGGATTCCGCAGTCCGCGCCTTTCAACGGCCATGTAGAGAGTCTAGCGTTAGTGCACGCCCGCTAGTTTCCAAACTCCTACCCAACTCGGAAAGAGGCGGCGCGGCGAGGCGATACCCGGCCGCTCCGCCGCGCACATGGCCCGCCGCAGCGCCCACCCCCGCTGCCGCGCAGGCGCCGGGCGAGCCGGGACTTGCGGTCGCCGACAGCGGATCATTCCGCCGCCGCCTTTGTGTGGCTGCAAGCTAGAGATGGCATTTTCCCCTTCTGTTAGAAAAAAGTAAAATCAAACCCACTTGTCCCTAACTCCCGCCGGAACAGGGTCACGGAGTGAATGGGAGCGAGATCTGCTCACAAAGGCAGGGGCGAAGACTCCTCGGGCGAAGGGCTGACGAGGGCCGGGTCCGGGAGGGATGCTGGGAGCTTGACTCACTCGCACACCATGTGTCCCTCCGCGCGCAGCACGGGGGACTTTTCGGTGGGGATTTTGGGCGCCGACCAGACGCGGCATTTTCGGAAAATAGCGCCCTGTGCAGCTGAAGCGCTTTGTGTGTAGCGGGGCCGCGTCAGCCCGGCCGGGTACGAGGCGCCTCAGGTCCCCGCACCACCTCCCGCTGCTCCCCCGTCGCCGCTCCCGAAGCTTTTCCAGGTCAGTGCGGGTCTGTGTAGGGCCCTGTTACCACCGGATGTGGAAGTTGATCTCTTCGCTGGTAAAAAATAATTCCACTTCCCCCGGAACCCAGATCATCCCCGCGATTTCCTGTTTATTGCATTAAGGCGCCGGGTTTCCGGGGCTCCCGGACCCGCTTATTCCGCGGGGGTCGGCGGGGTCGGCCTGGGCGCCCGCGCCGCCGCCGCGCTTTGTCCGCCGGGCACCCCGCTTCTGGGAGGGGCGGGCAGACATGGTGGCGGCCGCCGCCCCCTCCTCGGCCCTGGCGCGCCACGGCCTCCCCTGCGCTACCCGCCTGGCCGCTCCCGAGTGGCGGCCCCGGGGCGGCGATGGGGTCGGGCCGGAGCGTCGAAGCCTCTGTGGGTGCCTGTGGGCGGGAGCGGGAAGAAGACAGGCGCGGCCCATCTCGGGCCCCGGCGCCGCCGGCCCCTTTGTTTGTGGGGCGGTCAGGCCCCACCAGCCTCCCCGGAGCGGGAAGGGCTGACTGGCACCGGTCTTGCTGTGCTGCGGGGCCCGCGGGGCTGGAAGGCCCTCGGATCGCGAAGGGAGCGGCGGAGCTGGACAGGGTTAACGGGAGAGCCCAGCCCGTCCCGTGCAGGGCCGCCACGGCGACAGCCTGGGCCGCGGGGACTCGAGTCTTGAGGGGACGAAGCCTGCTGTTCTGAATGTTCGGGACTTCTGCCCCACAGACTTCGTCGCTGGGACTTAACGAGTTCGGCTTTGGGAAAGATTGAGAATTTTGCCAGGTCATCTCTGCCTGGGCACAGTTAATCAGTGTGATATTTAGTGAGTTTCGTTGAAGCTCTCCGACTGTGTTGAATCAGCGTGCCTAGTCTCAGGGGTGCATCGTGAAACTGAAACCAAAGGAATGATTCAGGCCTGCTTTGTGTGTTTTCCCACTTTAAGCTTGTTTTCAGTACACATGCTCTTGATTTAAACTTGATTGGACTGTGGCGAGCAGACTTCAGTTCAAAGGAGGGGCAGAGACCACTCACTACTTCTGAAGGGGGCTTGATAATGTGGAAATATTTTTTCTCGCTCCGGATACTGGTTTGCTGTCTGAATTCAGGCAAGTTACTTTCTGAAGTATAATTTTATCTGGAAACAGGTTTCAAGTAGTCCGTAAATGATCCTTGTAAAGTAATTTGCCTTCCCAGAATTTAAAATGCACCCCATTTTGTTTTGCAGAAGTTAGCGATGAGAAATTTTTTTGTAGGTAGTTTATCTCATGTAAAGACCCAACCAGCTTGGTTTAAGTTTCTTCTGACATTTTGACACTTTCACTTTTAGGCCCAGACTTTGAATTTAAACTGAATTGAAACTGAAGATGGCTATATCTTGTTTTTAAACATTTTTCTTTTTAAATTTTTTCCCCCTAAAACTGCCTACATGTTAACAGTGATATATTGGGCAAGAGTGACATTGTTGTGCATTTCTGCAGATCATTTTAATGTCTGGTTAATATAAGACAGATTTCTTAAATGTACAGCGTTCAGTCTATTGTAGTATCACACCAGATAACCTCTGGAAAACTATATTCGTGTCTTTTTTTTAAAAATGCAAAATGTGTCATCCCTGTCTTGCTTTCACTATGTAAGTCAAATCAGGATAGTATCACATTTTAAAAACAAGGATTATAAGAAGGATTCCAATGCTTTTATCTTGAGCTCTTTTTAAAAAGTAGAGATTTAGGGGTGGGACTGTAGATATGGGTAGGGTGCTTGCCTAGCATGCTTCAGGACCTGGAAAAAATTAACTGGGCTTTAGGTGCATGAAGAGTATCATTGATAAAGATTATGTAACTTGTATATACTCCTGGAGATTCATTATAAGTGATTAAAGTTGGTCTTTAATCCCAATTCATCTATTTAATGATGTACACAAATAAAACATGAATTCCACATTAGATATTCTTGAGAAAGTTTTTGTGCAAGTGTAATCTTTTAGTATAGGTCACTTTCAAAACACTGGGAGCTCCAGATTTAAAAGGATTCCTGCAGCAAAATCTCTATTGAATCTATCTAACGTATCCACATTGGAGTTTTCTGCATGGATCAGTTTGGGTTTCATAGGTGGGGGGATAATTATACTGCAGTGTCTAAAATATTAAGATCACACTTTGGTTTAATGGTTTTGAAAGGAAACTAAATTTGTTCCAGTTGTTTCTGTGAACTCTACTCTGAATCTGTTGGTCTGTGCTGTTCCATCAACAGGAAGCATCTGGTGGTTCTTCATGTAATTGTTAGAAAATGCCAGGTGTATTTTTAATAGTTAGCTGGTCATATGAAAATAGGTTTGATCTTGGTTAATTTTACTTGATTTTAGTTTGTCCCTTTATTTAAAAAAAAAACAGTTTTTATAACAGGCCATACTTCCTGTAGAATAGACTTTTTTCCTTTGCCCTTAAGTATATTGCAAAGTAACAGGTAAAGCAAATATGTCATTAGGAATTGAGAAATTTTTCTGTGAAATTTTGAATCACAAATTCTGTTTTGAGGTACCTGAGGTCCTTTCTCTAGTTTTCCTTTGCAAGTTTATCCAAGTGTGGATAAACTCACTGATAGGCTCCATCTCTTTTCTTTTTGTTTGCGGACAGTAAAAAAACAAACCCAGGGGTTGGGGTATAGCTCACTAGGAGAACACTTGCCTGGGCTGGCATGAGTGAGGCCCTGGTTTGATATCCAGCACTGCAAAAACCAAACAAAGCCAAACCCAAATAAAATCTTGGACTTAAAGATAACTTAGTTCCCCCCCCCTTTTAATTGAAAGATAATTGTACATATTTATGGGGTACAATGTGATTATTGGATACATGTATGCAACATAATGCTCAAATCAAGATAATTAGCATTTCCATCTTCTTAAACAGTTATTTGTTTTGGGAAACTTTGAACTCTTCTAGGTCTTTATAAATATATAATAAGTTGTAAACTGTAGTCACCTGAGGGCAACTTTAGTTCTCTAATTAGTGTGTCATTCCTTTGGTCCCAGTTTTCCAGCTACTTGTATTTCTATAGCACTAATGTGTCTACTTTGGGATAGTGATAATTAACAGTATACTTAACTTTCTGAAGATTTGTTCCACCATACTCTGAAAAGTAAATCTAGTGCCAGATGAAATTAGTGTTAGGGCTTATTTATGTGTTTTCTCATAGTATTAACACTACTGTGTTTTGCACAAAGATGTTTTTGGTGCAGTTAGCTGTTAGGTCAGTCTTTGATAGGCACCTTTATTTGGGCTGAGTATATCCGTGACATAAGCATAGAGGCTTAAAGTGAGTTCACCTCTAAAGATAAATACATATGCAGGGCCATTGGATTTAGATATAGAAATCTAATATCCAACCCTTATTCTCATACCATTTTGCATTACTTGGGGTCCAACCTAGGACCTTGTGCATGGCTCAAGTGCCCTACCACTGAGCTACATCCTGCCCCTCAACCCATTTTTTTTAAAATGTATTTTTGAGACAGTGTTGGTAAATTGCTGAGGCAGGCCTTGAACTTGTGATCCTCCTGCTTCAGGCTCCAAGCATATGCCACCACACCCGGCTTTATTTTTTAATAGGAATAATTGTAAAGGCTGCAGCTAGGGCCTCAAATTCTAATGCACAAATAGCGAATGTAGGAAAGACTTCATAATTTTAACTCGATTCATACTAAAGTATGAATCAACACTTTAATTTTTTAAAAATAATCTTTAGGTTGAAAGAATAGCATATAGGAAGAATAGTGTGTCAGACTATTTTACTGGTTTGTTATATGTAGAGTATTGTCAGTTTTTTATATGGCATACTATTTTAAGTGGAACCTTACATCCCTTCTCAAAGTTTGTATTAGAACCACCTGGAAAGCTACAAAAAAGAGGCCCAAGCTTAAGTAGATAGGACCTGATCTTCATCCCCGCTCCCCTCAGGTTCCCAAGGTGGTAGACATCCAAGTATAAGAATCACTGAAATGTGGATTATAGCCAGAGGATTGAGAGAAGCTCCTTTAAGAAATTACAGCCATTTTTTAAGTATTTGGAAGTCTGTTGCACAGAAGCATCAAGTTTGATCCCTCCAGAAAGAACCAGGATCAATGGGTACAAGTTAAGAGACAGATTTTAACTACCTTCCAAGAGAAATTTACTTAAAGGTCTAACAAATTTGGGAGGGGGGAGGGTTGTTTTGTTTTATACACTGTGTCTATTCAGTGTTAGTGTCTAAGTTGGGGATTCTAGGGTAGAGAAGTTGATTAGGTGTCCTCAAATTTCCTACAAACTTTGAAATTTTATAAACTATACTAGGTTTGCAGGTACATGGAGGAAGAGCAAAAACTAATTGATAGTTGAACTTGATCAGAGTTTTCATCTTGATAAATGAATATTATGTGACAGGGTTATTTGATGAAGGGCTTTATACCACTCTGCTTTGGCAGACTCAAAAGTCTTAAAAATGGGCATTTGACAACATGGGCATTGATGTAATATGTACGTGATTGAGGTAGTAACTCACTGGTAGAGTCACATGTTTAGCTGTGTTTATCATGTATAAGGTCTTGTTTTCAATTCCTAGCACTGAAGAAATACAGGGGAAAAAAGTGTATTAATACATTTAACCCTCACAATAGTCATATTAAGTGGGTAATATCCCCATTTGTTAGAAGACAATACTGAGTTAATAGAGAAATAAGGTAGCTGAATTAGCAAGTAGTAGAACTAGGACTTGAATCCAGCCATATGACTACAGAGCCAGTACTCCTGTTCACTGTGCTGTAAAACTAAGCAACCTAGATATTTCACAGTGATGGTTAGGGTACATCTCTATGTGGCGGTAGTACTGACCCAGCCATTAAAGTGATGATGTTAGAAGAAGGTAAAGACAGGAAAAAAATGCCTTATATGCGTGAAAGTAGATTTATAAACAGGATTCTCTTTTGGTTAAAAAAAGTATTTTGACATCTGTAAGACTGTATGCCAAATTATTGAGTGGTCATTTATATTTATTTATCTTTTTGGTACTGAGGACTAAACCAAGGGGTGCTTTACTACTGAGCTACATCCTCATTTTTTTTTTTTTTATTTTGAGATGGTATCTTGTTAAGGTACTGAGGCTGTCTTCAAACTTGCCATTGTCTTGCCTCAGCCTCCTAAGTCACTGGGTTTATAGGCATGCGCTACCATGTCTGACTTAAAGTGGTTATTTCTAAATGTAGTTTTATAGGTGATTATAGGGCTTTTTCAGATTTTCCAACTTTTGCAGTAATATGAATTATTATGTTACTTAAAAAGGTGTTAACATGTTATTTTTTAATTCAAAATTAAAGATATTTGCATAAGCTAAGGAGATTGGATTTCATGCTATGCAGTTTATGCAAGATGATTTGGGACTTACACATAAAAGGAATTTGTAAGTGCACGTAATGTTTCGTTTTTTTTTTTCAGTTTGATTTCTTACCATTCTTAAAGTAATATGTTAATTAAATAGAGAAAAACATGACTGACTGGTATCACCTTACTGTTAGCTATTTTGTTGTGTTTTCCTCTTAGGTGTAATATTTTAAATGTTGTATTCATACCCAGTTGGTCACTTTCTAGCTATATGATTTTAGACAATTTACTTAATCTGTCTGTGCTACAGTTTTCTCCTTCGTAAAGTGAGGATTCTTATAATACCTATCTCATGGGAATGGGGAGTTAAATGAGTTAGTGCACATAAAATGATCAGAACAGTGCCTAACACGTAGTTAATAGCTGAATAAATGTTAGTAATTATTTTAGGACCAGAGTCTACTATTCAAAGCCCTTGGAGTCTAATAGTTTTGGAATTAAGAACTTTTTGGACATAGGCAAAGTAATATTATGCATTCTTCCAAAGAAGTAATATTCATTCTTCCAAAGAAGTCTAGTGCTGTATCCTTCTTCAAATATGTTACCGCTTCTGCAGTAAAATGTATGAGCATTTAGGCTAGATGGGATAGACTACAAATAGCCAAATAGCTTCATGTCAGTTCAGGTAAGATTTTTTTTTTTTTTTTTTTTTTTAAAGAGAGAGGGACAGTGAGAGAGAAAGAGAGGAAATAACTTTATTTAGTTTTTCACATGGCCTTAGTTGCTCCAACACTTAGTTGTGTACGTGGTGCTGGGGTTAGAACCTGGGTCCTTGCACCTGCCAGGCAAGCGCTGAAACTGCTGAACCACCGCTCCAGCTGCCAGGTAAGATTTTAGTACCAAATGAGTTATTTTGGATTTCAGAACTTTAAAAAAAAATTTTTTTTTTAAATTTTGGAATTGTAGTTAAAAAAACAAACATTTAATCAATTTTGAGCCCCAATTTTTTTTAATATTAAAACATAACATCTTTTTTTGTTGTATATCTTTGTAGCGCATGGTCAATTAAAAAATGGAAATAATGGAAAATGTCCACCTTTATCTCCTTTGATATGTATATATATATTTGTGTGTATGTGTGTGTTTATACATATATTTTGTTTTTTTTTTTTGTTTTTTGTTTTTTTAGGCCAGAGAACTAAACTCAGGGCCTTGCACATGCTAGGGAAGTGCTCTGCCTGCCACTGAGCTAAATCCCCCACCCTCTTTGCTTTAAAATTATGTTAAACCCACTGATTGTACAACTGTTTTAAAAAAATATGCTAAACCCAATGATAATGTGATTTTA
>PVKS010025077.1:0-30296 GCA_004027875.1 Aplodontia rufa | reverse complement strand
CCACATAAACAGAATTAAGAACAAAAACCATATAATCATCTCAATTGATGCAGAGAAGGCATTTGATAAAATCCAACACCACTTTATGCTCAGAACTTTGGAAAAGATAGGGATCAAGAGAAGATACTTCAATTATGTCAGATCCATCTATGACAGACCCATAGCCAACATTATCCTCAATGGAGAAAAACTGAAAGCATTTCCACTGAATTCAGGTAAGAGACAAAGCTGTCCGCTATCCCCACTCTTGTTCAACATAGTCCTTGAAACCCTTGCCAGAGCTATCAGGCAAGACAAGGAAATCAAAGGTATTCGTATAGGAAAAGAGGAAGTCAAGTTATCTCTATTTGCAGACGACATGATTTTATACCTAGAAGACCCAATAACATCGGCCAGAAAACTCCTAGAGGTCATAGGTGATTTTAGCAAAGTAGCTGGCTACAAGATCAACTCCAGCAAATCGCTAGCATTTCTTTACACCAACAACAAATCCACAGAAGAAGAAATCAGAAAATCTCTCCCATTCACCATCACTTCCAAAAGAATGAAATACTTGGGCATTAACCTTACAAAGGATATTAAAGACCTATTCAAAAAAATTATCAAACACTAAAAAAAGAAATTACAGAAGACCTGAGCAAATGGAAAAAACATTCTATGCTCATGGTTAGGCAGAATCAATATAATAAAGATGGCCATTCTACCCAAAGCCCTTTACAGATTTAATGCAATCCCCATCAAGATACCTATGGCATTTTTCAGAGATATAGAAAAAGCAATTCTCAAGTTCATATGGAATAACAGGAGACCCAGACTAGCCAAAACACTACTCTATAGAAAGGAAGAAGTAGGGGGTATCTCAATCCCTGACCTGAAATTATATTACAGAGCTGTAGTAGCAAAAACAGCATGGTATTGGTATCAAAACAGAACCAAAGGCCAGTGGAACCGAATAGAAGATCCTGAGACAAACCCTCATATCCTTAACTATTTGATCTTTGATAAAGGGGGCAAAAGTATAGTGTGGAAGAAAGATAGCCTGTTCAACAAATGGTGTTCGACAAACTGGACAGCCATTTGTAGACAAATGAAGCTGGATCCTTATCTTTTGCCCTGCACAAAAATTAAATCAAAATGGATCAAAGACCTGAATATTAAGCCTACAACTTTAAATTTACTAGAAAAAGAAGTCGGGTCAACACTATACCTTATAGGAGTCGGCAGATTCTTCCTTAACAGAACTCCTATGGAGCATGCTGTAAAATCAAAATTAAATGAATGGGATGCAATTAAACTAAAAAGTTTTTGCACAGCTAAAGGTCTAGTCAAGAGCATCAAGAGAGAACCTACAGAATGGGAGAAAATTTTTGCCTGCTACACCTCGGACAGAGGGCCAATATCCAGAATTTACAGGGAACTAAAGAAACTAAAGCCCAAACTTGCAAATAATCCAATCGATAAATGGGCTAAAGAACTCAAAAGGAACTTCTCTCCAGTGGAAGTCCAGAAAGCCCACAAATATATGAGAAAATGCTCTACATCATTAGTTATAAGGGAAATGCAAATCAAAACTTCAATGAGATACCATCTCACTCCTGTTAGAGTGGCAAAAATGAAAAATACAAACAACGACAGATGCTGGAGGTGCTGTGGGAAAAGAGGAACACTACTACACTGCTGGTGGGACTGCAAACTGGTTCAGCCACTATGGAAAGCTGTGTGGAGAATCCTCAAAAAATTAAGGATGGAACCACCTTATGACCCAGCTATCCCACTCCTGGGAATTTTCCCAAAAGACTTAGAATCAGCATATTATAGCGATGTGGCTTCATCAATGTTTTTAGCAGCTCAATTTACTATAGCTAGATTATGGAACCAACCCAGATGCCCCTCACTTGATGAGTGGATACAAAAGCTTTGGTACATATGTACTATGGAATACTACTCGGCCATTAGAGAGGATGATATTATGTCTTTTGAAATCAAATGGATGGAGATGGATAGAATTATGCTTAGTGAAGTCTCCCAATCTCAGAGACTCAAGGGCCAAATGGTTTCTCTCATCTGTTGATGCTAGCATATATGGGGAAGCAGTATGGCAGACGGCTAACCTAACAAAACTGCAAATTGAATGACTTTCAGAGCATTAGGGGGATGGCTCTCTAGGATACTTGGAGGTGTCGGGAGGGGGATGAGGAGGGGGGAGGGTATATGAAGAACTCATAGGAGTCTGGGGATTGGGAATATGGGGGAACCATCCCAGAAGCCGATGTCATTCCTCCATGAGCTACCCATTTAACCCATGAGTTCTTCTGGGGGAAACTGCAATAGGTAAAATCCAAGGTGGTTATCCATGATCTGGCTTTTCCCCTTGATAACAAAGTTTATATCCACTGATTGATAATGTTTTGATAATGTTTCCCCCTCAACTGTATTTCTATATTCTTCTAATAAAAAAAAGAAAAAAAGAAAAAAAATAAAATAAGCACAATAATTCCAGCATGGGAATCACACACACATAGCCACCAAACTGACCACATTGCTTTAGGCAAGTGCCTCCCCTTTCTCTAAGACTTCAAATATTTCTCATGGCCTCCAGAATGAAGTTCAAACTTCTTAACTTGCACTCAATATTCCATTTGATTTCAGTCCAACAGATGTTTTCATCCTTTTTGCCCAGCTTTATACTCCATGACACTTATGCTTGGCCAAAAATGACTTGCTTTTGCAAATATGCCCTTCATTGACCTCCTGCCATATACCTGCTTGAGAAACTTGTACTCCCAAAATGCTCTTCCTTATTTCCCCTGAGTGCAGTCTTGAGCCTCCAAGGCCCAATTCAAATGCAGACCTAAAATCACTACTGAATCTCAGCCAGAAGACATCTATCCTTCCTCTGAACTCTATTTTCTAGCAAGGAATACCTGAGGTTAAAGTAAAAATAGAAGAGGAAACATCATTCTCCTAAAGGTAAGGGATTTTTCCAAAGTCAAAGATTCTGCATTTTCCTGATTTCCCACTCATAGAGTAAGTATGAGCATATAATTTACTACAAATCACTACTACACATTTTCAACCAATCAGTATTGCTTAATAAAATTCTACCTCAACCACTCTCCCTGCAGTTTTGTTGCAGTCAGTGATAACTGTTAAATTGAAAATAAATCAACTCTATGCAAATGGGCACAGCAGAATCCCTGTCACAGAGTTGCTGGAGCAACAATATTTATTCTACTTATTTAAAGGAAAGATACATTCTATGTAACAAGAGTCAGCTTTTAGGACCCGTGCCTAGTGGGAGGTCAGTATCAAAATAAGTCACAAAATTTACAATGGAAGTCCTTCTGGTCTCACTGCGTGTTAATTTGGCTTCATGGAACTTTTCATATCGCATCTCTATTACATTTATGTATGTATTTCCCTAATTCCCATTATTCAATTCTAAATTTCTTGAGTGACAGGGTAATTCATCTTTACTTATTTATGATGAGTGAGAGGCTGCAAGGGGTCAAGCCTGTCTCAGGCAACACGTATATAATACTGGACAGGCAATTAGATTCTAGCCTTCATGGAGTAGGGTAGGAGACAAATATTAACAAAGAGATTCCTAAATAATGAACTGCAATTACTTTAGTAAGCCTACAAGGGATAGCATAAAAGATAGCTGTATTTGTCTTTGCACATTACTCTCTAATATCTAGGTTAGGCTATTAACAAACACATATAGTGCAAAAGTGAAAGAGCAAGAATCAGATAAATTAAGGAATGATATAAATTAAGAGGAACTAACTGATCCACTAATTTTTAACCTTTATTTTAGACTAAATGATTTACGCTATCATATTCTATGACCAATTCCATGCATGACAGGCCATAGAACCAGAGTGTTCAGAAGAATATATTTGATTATTTTTTAGTACTCTCCCTTTGCAGTTATGAGCTTCATCTAATCCTAATAATGCAATGACACTTCTGAAATTCAGACTCTGCTCTATTATATGGATAAGAAAACATGGCTCCTCTAGGGCATATGCAACCCTAAGCCACAGTGCATGGATCTGTGGATGGAGCATGGGGTGCTTCAGGCTACACTTTTCTCCAGGCAGGGAATCCAGGTATGGGGCAAAACTTGCATAACCAGACTTAGCTAATCCCCAGAAAGCCACCAAATTGATTCATGTGCGGCGAACCCCTGTCTCAGTTTCTGTATGAAAGAGAAATTTCTATTAACTACGTTTCTTCTCTGGCTTTTCTAGACCTTTCTGCATGACCTACAGACTCCAGCACCTCTCCAACATCAAAGCAAAGCTGTTTCATGTTCAATTACCATCATACTGTTCAACTCATTAGTGCGAAGATAGGTATAACCCAGGAGGAATATACAGTTGTCATGTATCACCCAGCAACAGTAGAATAGGCAGTGTTAGGGGCTGCGACAGAACAAATGGACAAGCAGGCAATCCTGTCCAAATGTGTTTTATTATTTTCATCCAAACAACTTCTGGTTAATATTTAGAGATGGTATTTCTTCTAAGACTTCATTCAAAGAAGGTTTTCAAGACAAGAAGCTCCACCAATCCTCTCCTTTTGCAGGATATCTCTTTAGTACCTATGGTTCTAGAAATAACTGTGGAATCTGAATTTCTACAGACAAGGATCAAGGATCTGATGTTTTCAGCTGTTTACCCAAAGATAGTGATTATCAAAATGTATTTTGATGAACTCTAGTAATTTCTTCAGAGCTCCTTCACAGAGTATAGTGAAAGGAAAGAAAAAACTGCTGGGGCTTCTACAAGCTCACTTGTACTGCATTTTGAACAATTTACCACTGTGTTTTATGTATATGTCTCATCTTGCAAACTAAGCTTTAGGATGATTAAAACCATGTGCACTATCAAAATAAAAAATCATCTGTAATTGATTTCATATGTATGAGAGCAGCGTCTATCTAAAATTTTTGAACTTTGGTTTATTTACAAGGAAGCTAATGTAGTATAAATAGACAAATGTTGTATATAAGTCTTGGCAATGAAGTATTTGTAAATAAAATAATGGCAACTAGGACTTACAGTGAAATTGTGCAGTGTGAGGCATAAGCACGATGTCCTTTGTGGCAAATGTCACAGGGCACAACATTGTTGGTATAGTCTGATTCAGGCACCAGGTGGCTAGGGTTTACCATTACCTGGGCAACACAAACAGCATTTGTACTAAAGTTTTCATCATCATTATATATTCATTATTGATCATCTACTTTCATAGGTCTACTATGAGGGAATACTTAGCAAGGAATTTGCTAACTCAATCAGGGAAGGGAGTTTAAGATAAACAAGTGGTTGAATTCTGCAGACATTATAGAAGGGAACTATATGACTTTCCATGAAGTTATTTTACAATAAGAATATTTGCATGTCTACATTACTTAGAAATCATCCTAAAGAATGTATACCTACCTCCAAGATGATGTTATGGTTTAGGTATGATGAGTCAGTCCCCCCAAAGCTCATGTGTGAGACAATATAAGCACATTTAGAGATGAAATGACTGGATTATGAAAGCCATAACCTGATCAGTGTATTTATCCCCTTATAGGGATTAACTATCATCAGGCAGCATATAGTTGAAGGAGCTGCATTATTGGGGGCATGCCTTTGGTGTTTATATTTTTTCCTGTGATAAGGAGAGCCCTCACCTCACCTCTCTTTCCTTCCTGGTTATTCTATCCTGAACTGTTTTCCTCTGCCACACCTTTCCACTCTTATCTCTGGCCTAGAGCAATGGAACTGGCCATCTATGGACTGAGACCAGTGAATTCATGAAAACCAAATAAACTTTTTCTCCTCTAAAATTGTTCTTCTCATGTTGTTTGGTGATAGCAATGAGAAAACAGACTAAAACATCATGATTATTAATATTTGAGTCCAAAGAATGGACTTATTAATTTCAGTTCAGTAAATCTCATATTTTCCAGGGCCTCTACCTTTAGAATATGGTTTCCAGGTTGTAAATCTTAATGCAAGTCAACTGGCAGTCAATGTCTGCAGTATAGGTGTCATAGCAGCCAGGACTCAACCCCCCAAACAAACAAAGCTAAACATCTAAAATGACTGTAAATGGTGAGACTACGATAAAGAACATGCTATTATTTGCATATTTGCTAAAATATAAAAGGTACAGGAGGAAATCATCTTACTTCTTATAAATGCCATAGCTAACCAGTGATAAATACAATGTTAAATGATAAAATAGTCCTCCACCAAAATTCTATAATATTATCAGATCAAGATTAAAGGTCATCAGTCTAATAATGTCTTATTAGTGAAACTCTCTGCCATTTTCCTGTGTTATAAACTACCTTCTTATATTCTGAATGCCCACAATATTTCTCTCATAGTTTTCATAGTATTTATCCATTTCTCCTCTGTATTACAGTCATACTATGTAAAAATGTGTCTAAGCAGAGATTATAAACTCACCAAAGTTAGGGTATATGTTTCATATTTGAATAGTCAATATTTATTATTATTATTTGCTAGAAACTATTTTAAACATGATACATACATAAATTCAATTCTCACAACTACACAAAGGCAGGTGTCATTATTTTATCCATATTACAAAAGAAGAAACTGAGGACAACTAAAATCAAATAACTTAGCCAAGGGTAAACAGCTAGGGTAAATGCCTGAATTGGTTTTGAGTTTAGGTAGTGAGGTACCAGAGTACCTATTGTTAACTACCATACTACACTGTCTCTCACATAATCACAGAATATTTTGCTGAATTAAAACTAAATAAAATTCTCTCTCTCTCTCTCTCTCTCTCTGTCCCCCTCTCACTGTAACTCTCTCTTAAAAAAAAAAGAAAGATGAATGTATACTTAAACTGTACAATGTGATATCACTTTACTTGCTAAAATATTCATATTAATAAGTCAATGAGTGTTTTGTATTGGATAGGAGGATATAAATACCAGTAATTAGAGTCTATAGGTATATTGCTGTTTCTCTTCTTCACAAGAAGTTTCAACTCTTATATTGTATTCTACACTAATCAAAAATAGAAAGTGTATGCTATAATCATTAACTCAATAGTGTCATTTAATTTCAGAACCTAAAATTGCCTTGATGCTTGAGATCACTTTGGTAACCAGAGGTAACAAAATTATCTTAGCAAGCTTTACTAGCTAATTTGATTACAGCTATATTTGGAAAGAGTGTGAAGAGAACTGCCCTAATACCATAGACAGGTCAAACTCAAAAGTACCTGAACCACAGCAGGGAGAACCACATTTTACTGATATTTCCTGGATTTCTGTCTTAGAGTCCATGTTCAAGAAACACTGGTTTAATGAAAAAAAAAGATACACAAATCACCCATAATACCAGATATGGGGAAAACGGTTAAATAGAACATATATGGAGGATGATTAACAAGAAAACTATCATATAAAATGAAGTAGAGTCATTCCAAGGAATGGAAGAACTAGAAGTGTTATAAATACCTACAATCCAAGATTCAAATATTTAATTTCAGATTGATCTATACAGAGTGCATCTTTTTCTAAATGGGGAGAATAAACTCTATATCCCTTGTCACCAAGTACCAAGGGCCTTGAAAATCACTAATTGAAATTTCTATAGGGACATATGTAGAATATGTGGGTAGCTTACATCTTTTGCTTAAAGAATAAATGCTGCATCCAGCACCATAGGGTATTCAGAAACCTGGAAGGGGAGCAACATGGTATAATAATAAAAAAACAAAGACAATCTTGAAGTGGGTGAAACTAGGGAACTCTTTGTCCCATACGACAAAGGCCCTGAGTTCCTATCCCACACAGCTTTTATAATCAACTGTGATATAACTTTGAACATAACTGTATTATGTAGCCTAGTTTCTTCTTCAAACAAATCAGAAGCCTATCCTAACTAGAAACAACTGCAAGCATGTCAAAGCATTGTTAATCAAATTAGCAATTTCCTTATCTTGTTCTAGCATAAGGACAAGGGTCATTGTGTTTCTTATGCAAGCATCTATACTCTGCCTACATTACTCTTGTCATCAGGCATTCCTGGCTTTATGCCTTTGCACTCAGTAGAGTGTGCCTTCAGCCTTGCTTTAAGGAGAACAGTGGTCCCCAACAAATAAGTACTACCCCCCACACACATCTAATTTAACCTTTTCTCCCTCCAATTACTATGATGGTGTAAACTCAGAAGTAATGGAAACATTTAGGTCACCAGAAAACTTCCTGCCAGAACCTGGCATTTGCTTTATGAAATGACACCTGCTGATCTTTTTGAGCCCTTGATTGTGTACATTCAGTATCCCCTGCCAAGATTTGGGTTGGAGTAAAATTATAATAACCCTTTACAAACTAGGGTTTCATATGAATATATTGGCATGATTTTTTCAGGGATAATTTTTTATTAGTTCAACACATACTTACATATTGGAGGGAAATTGTTGTTATATAATCATGCATACATGGATATTGACATAGTGAGATAGTAAGTTGAGGTCGGTCCTAGACCAGGATCTACCCCCTTTCATCCATTACCTGAGCTCATGTCTCCTTTGTAATTCCACCATACTATAGTTTGAAATGAACACATACATGTATAATAATTGTCGACATTTCTGAGGTCCTCTGCACCTCTGTGTATAGCTAGACTTCTAATGGAAGTTGAGTATTCCCTTTTGTATTGATAACCTCCTCGTCCTTCCTTTCCCTACCTCCCTCCCTTCTCCCCCGACCTTCCTAGGTGTGGTTCACCCAGCTTATGTTGAGATTCAACTATGGTGAGTTGATTACTTAAATTCAGCTGACTATCATCCTGTTGTAGGTTTTACACTGCTTCCACATATGAAAGAAAACATTTGGCCCTTAAGTTTCTGAGTTTGGGATATTTCACTCAGTATAATTTTTCCCATTTCCATCCATTTGGCTGCAAAAGGCATGATATTGTTCTATCTAATAGCAGAGCAGAATTCCATTGTGTATATATACCACAATTTATGAATCCATTCATCCAGCCAGGGGCTTCTAGTTTGGTTCCATAGTTTAGCTATAGAGACACAGCTACATCAATGTTTATTGGCATGATTTTTAACTGACACATACTTTCCATTTATAAGACATAAAACTGCTTAGTTTAGTATATTCTTAAAAAGTCATCCAAGGGACATCTGACATCAATTATGTTATAGGCTTAAATATGTGTGTATGGAGAAAGAAATGTATCCTTCTGATCTTATTTGCATTATAAAAAGAATATTTAAAGTGCTTTTTAAACATTTTTTATTTCCTCTCCTTTCACTAGCCTCAATCACTATTTTATGTAAGTACTGTGTGCTAACCAATTGTACCACTGGAGCTCCATCCAATATCACTATTCTAATTTAAGCATAATAGGTGAGCTAAGAGGTATATTTTCAACAGTTTATAATTACTTAAAGGATACAAAATGAGTGCAGATGCTATAAACTATTCATATATTTACAGAGATTAAACTTTTGATTCTCATTGTGAAACATCTATCACAGACTTCCTGTGACCATGAATAGTGGCCAAGTGCAAAGATGGAAACACTTTAAACGTAATTTGCATCATTAAGCCATCATTTCTCTTTTCTCAATCATTTTTCATCTTGAAAAGATGACCCCAAAATGAATGTTTATAAAAGGACATGGGAAGAAAGAAAATAGTAATGTGACCACTTTTTCTCTCTAAAGCCTCTGAGTCCCTGGTCTCGGGATACCACTTATATGTGTTTGTGCAATACATGCAAATCATCTGTGGTAAACATAGTCACAGACGTATCCTCAAAACAGAAACTTACCCTTATGGCCTTCAGGCACTCTTTTCTGTGTGTTGGCATCAAACAGATCATAATGGATGAATTCATTCATTCTGTGGTAATGTCTAATGTCCCATACAACAAAGAGACAGTGGTCATATGCATACAGAAAAAAGCAAAGAAGACAGTAATTTATGTTCACATAAAAAACTAGGTCATCTATCTTCTTTAAGAAATTTGTGCTACAATTCCCTACCCACCATGAACAGAAATCAATCAACACTCTTAGCTTTTATATTGCAAGTAGGGTAGAAGACTTGCTCTGAGTGTGTTGCTTTTATTTATACTCTGTGTTACCTTAAAATATTATATATAAAGAGACAATTATCTGTGCTTAAATGAAACTTGGCTGTCACTGCTGCTGCTTTATTCTAAAACAGAAACATCATAGGGCTCTTGAGAGGTTTTTGTAAGATTTTAAAAATAGAATTCACACATATACAAAATTATTATAATGTAACAGGGAAATAATGGCATGCTTTATCTACCACCATTATTTAAATTATATATACTTTTATTTAAAAATAAATATTCTATTTATCTGTAAATTAGGAGGCTCATTATAACCCAAATTGGTCAGCACATTAAATTTGAATATTCCAGTCTCCAGAATTGTAGGATGATGAATGAATCTCTGTGATTTAAGCCACCTAATCTGTAGTATTATTTTATGATAGCCACAGCTGCCTAAAACAGGTGTTGTCCATGCCAGAGGAATTCTAGAATTACATGAAGATGTTGGCATCTCTTAGACATTGTCTGAGAGAAGGTTTAAAGTTTGGCTAGTGTATAGTGTGTATGAGAAAAAGGGCTTCTGGAGTTTTGGAGTTCACAAGCTGGTAAGTTTGATGTTGAAATCTTGTGTGAAGGACATAAAGGAGCAGAAAGAGAAATAAACTCTTACAGTTGGGACTGTTGCTGTGGATATACAGTACAGACAGTCCAAGGGCCAAAACTAAGTAGGTACTAATGCTAGATTGGAAATAATGCATAGATTTAGGGGTATTAGAAGGATGTATCATCCACATGCTCTAATTGAATGCATCAGTAAGAAAGAACTTGTTTGCTTTTATGGTTTTAGACTATGATTTTTGCAAGTACTCATCCTAATGTTTTGAAATAAAAGTCATGCATAATCTGGTAGTGATAGATACTGGGGGATGAAAAGGAGAAAGATGCAAAGTGCACACACCATATAGTATAAAACGAATTGACTTTTTAGGAGCTGAAGTTTGTGTGTAAGTGATAAACTACCAAAGACTAGATATTATTCATAGTTCCCACATAAGACTAGCCAACATCACCAAATCAGCAGATGCTTCATTCTAACGATCAACACTAATTATACTAAGATTTTTTTAAATGGTACAATTTCAGGACTGGACGTGACCTTAGATGTCATAACATAGACACCAAGTTCAAAAAGATTTCATGAATAATTTAATTGAAGATCACAGAATCTGCAAATGATCAAATTCAGGCCTTCTGATGGTTGGTCATACAACAGACCCTCTGATGACACAAGTTCAAGAGAATATTAGCTTTTCCTAAAGTAGCTTTTAAAAAAACCGTTGTATAACAATGAGGCATCATAAAAACTATCTCTTCTATTTTAAAAGCTCCCCACACCTTGAACTTTTAAATCAATCTATAGTACTTTAAAATATCTAAATGAAACATTGATTCTAGAGGCTGTAGAAGAGCTGTTTAGGAGACTTCCAAGGATAGTATCAGGGTTTGACAGAAAAGCAACTGACAACTTGCCAATATATAAAAAGGAATACTTTATAACATACTTCTTCTGTTAAATTAAATGAGTCATTCGTTCATGCTAATATAAGTGGAAGTATTTCCTTAATTTTATTATTAAAATATTAATTAATAGTATGTAGAAATACCCACATTTGTATATTGATCTTCGGTCCTGAAATACTGAATTTATATATTAGTTTTAAAATTTTTAATGGATATTTAGGATTTCTACATACAAGGTCTGATCATATACAAATAGAATAAACTTTGCTTCTTCTTTCTAATTTGTATATTTTTATTTCTTTTTCTCACATAATTGGCCAGCGTAGAACCTCTAGTATAAAAATATAAGGGGCAAGAGTGGATATTCCTGACTTGTTCCTAATTTTAAGTGAAAGCATTCAATCTTTTATCATCATGTGGCTGTAGTATTTCTCTAGATGTCTTTCTGTGCCTATTTTGTTGAGTATTTTTATTATGAAATGCTATTGGATTTAGTCAAACACTTCCTCAGAATCATTTGAGATGATCTGTATATTTTGTATTTAATGCTTTCAATATGGTATATTAATTGATTTTTGGATATTAAACTAACTTTCCATTATTTCAAGGAATCTCATTTGGTCATGATATGGAATCCTTTTAATACTTCACTTGATTCCTTTAGCTACTTTTTTAAGTTATTCATTCAACCTAGCAAAGTAGGACATGTTTAAACATGAAATTGTGTTCTAAGTCATGCATAATCTTTTCCTTCATGAGCACTTTTCACTGGAGAGATGCACTATATTTAAATAGTCTCTAATAGACATTTAAATGTCTATTAGACATTTAAAGGGAAGGAACATTGTTTTTGGGGAGTCTGAACCAAGAGAAATGAAATGGACTGAAATGTTCTATAGTTTTGTCCTATAATTGGAAATACATTTGGTCACTAACTAGGAATTGGAAAACAAATATATCATTCCAGAAAGAAGAAGAACATATGTGAAAAACTTAAAAATAAAACAAAACAAAACCAAAAACTACACCAACGCAGTTACTCAGTTTTAGAGAAGGCCTGAGTAGAGGCCATAGAACTGAACAAGGCCCACATTATACTTGCCCTTCCAGACCGTGGTAACAATAATCAATTTTCTTCTACTAAGACTTCTTTGCAGAGAATAGATTGAAAAGAGGATATATTGATAGTCAGCAAAATATCCGAGGACATCAGGCTAGTAGTACAAGTGACAGATAGGACAGATACTTAAAATGATCTCTCAAATACAGAGGAAATTATAACTCTGGTTTTGTTTGCCTTACTACAAATTATTGAATTATATAACTCAAATCTTTTAAATTTTATTCTTTATTAAATTGCAAAACTCAACTTGAACAAAGTGTTTGACCCTGAATTATTAATTGTTTAGATTTTACATATTTGTGACAGATGGTGATAACTGCAAGCAATTTTTGCTGTCATGGTTAGTGTGTGTAGTGGGGGATAAAGTGCCATTGGGTTCAATTTCCAGTATAAATAAATAGCTAAAATAAATAAATAAAGTACCAGACAAGAACAACTTATAGAAGGAAAATTTTATTTTAGTTCACAGTTTTTGAGTCTTAGCTTATGGTCAACTGACTCAATTGCTCTGGGTCTAAGGTGAGGCACAACACCATCTTGGAAGAGCATGGGGTGAAGGATAATTGCTCAGCTCATGGCACCATGGAAGCAGAGAGGAGCCAGGGACAAGATATACTCCAAGATATATCCTCCAGTGAACTACTTCCTCTTGTCATAAACACCTGCCTAAATTACCACCCAGTAGTCCATTCAAATTATTAATCCTTCAATTGGATTCATCCACCAATGAGGTTATAGCTCTTATTACCCAATATTTTCACCTCTAAACACTGTTACATTTCCTTATACATGAGGTTTTTGGAAGACATTTTTAGATCCAAATCACAGCAAACATGTGAACACATACAAAAATGCTCATCTTCATTCCATTTTACCAGCACCAGAAATATTCACCAAATATGTACCTGATCATATCTATAATACTACAAGACCTGACACCATCTCATTTTCCACATAGGTATACCAAGTATACAGCTTAGATAGTTATATATCACACAGGATTCCAAGATATCACAGAAACTGCACTTCCATTCCACAGGCCCACACACAGAGGCATTCTCCTGACCATCTTTTCTTTATATACTTGAAAGTTTCTTTCCTAGAAAGTAATAAATTATTTCAATGTATTTGATATCCTGAACCTTTTTTGGGGGTGTGGGGTACTGGGGATTGAACCCAAGGGTGCTTAACCAACAAGCTACATCCCCAGTCCTTTTTCATTTCTTATTCTGAGACAGGGTCTTACTAAGTTGCTTATGGACTTGCTAAGTTGCTGAGGCTAGCTTTGAACTTGTGATCCTCCTGCCGCAGTCTCCTAAACTGCTGGGATTACAAACTATGCTACTGTGCCTGATATCCTGGACCTTCTTTGATGCTTCCAATGCAGATATTGGAGGAATCTGAGTCTTTCTCCTCATTTCCACATACCAAATTTCCAATGCACTTGTCCAATGAGCACATTATATCATTAATGCATATGAAAAAGGAGTCATGAAAATTTAGTACATTTGTGTTCAAACGAAGGGGGCTATCTTATAGCACACAGAAGGAAGAGGGAAACTGCTCCAAAAAGGCAGAAACAAAGGATTGCTTTGCCTGAGAAGATTCCTACAGAGGTAAACCTACCTAATGTGTCTTTATGAGAACTTACAGTGATTTCTGCTTGGTGAAGGTATCCCAAGAGGAAAGGAATGAAGCTGATAACCTAGCAAAATTTCTGCTTCTAGAGGAGAGTGCCAAGGCAGGCAGGAATATCTGAATGGCTGCTGACCCTGAACATATATATTTACATACATATATGTGTTTGTCTTTATACATGTAAATGTATATATATATATGTCACATAAATAGTTCTTAAAACTTACTTATACTCAATATTTTTTATTTGCATGATTTCATTTGTGGAAATTCAGTTAATATTAATAATACTCAACCTTTATTGGTTGCATAACAAACTTTAGGTATGGTTCCAATATTCTGCATACTTTTTAAAAAAGATCATATACAAGATATTCAATCCCAGTGACATATATCACACACATAATTTTAACATTTGTTTAGATTTTGATTGGGAAAATGACTGTAAAATTTGTGAGGAAGTTTAATAGGTGATAACAATGCTCAAAATATTATGTCCATTCAACATATCTATTTTTGAATGACAGAGTTCACATTATGCCATGTCTCAATATTTGATGTTATTCTCTAGAATTCCAGAAGTTTCAAGAAATTGCTTCTGAGCCACATATTGTGGCCCCAGCCTGGATTCAGGCAGAAGTCTGCTTCAGAATATGCATTTTGTATTTTCTGTTCCAGCAAACACATTCCTATTAGTGAGCAGGGTGAGATAGGTGCAAAGGTGAGAGCTGAGCTCAGGCGGGAGGTATGACTGAGCTGCTAGTCCAGCTCTTGCATACTTCTCTATTATTTTCAAAACAGGAAAAGGATTCAGAGCAGAAGGACTAACAGTGAGGTTTCTTGGGAGCTACAAATAGAGAATGTGGCTTCAAGAATAGGGCAAAGGCTGGGCATGATGGCACAGACCGGCAATCCCAGGGACTCAGGAGACTGAGAAAAGAGGATGGCAAGTTCAAAACCAGTCTCAGTAACTTAGTGAGTCCCTTAGCAATACAGCAAGACTCTGTCTCAAAATTTAAAAATAAAAAGGGCTGGGGATGCAGCTTTGTTGTTAAATGTCCCTGGGTTTAATCCCTGTAACAGAAAAGAAAAAGAAAGGCCCTCAGCACAATCTTGCATGCAAACGCTGGTGTAGCTATTGGTGAGACAGTAGATAGATATATGTGGGAATGTGGTCACAAACTTTCTTCTGAGATGGCACAAAATCAAGCTCACCCACTCACAAGCTAAGCTTTTCATTCTCTTCCCTTTTATTTATTCTCTCACTTAATTCTATCTTCTTTCTCCATCCATCATTCCCATTATTTACTAGCATCTCTTATACCCTCATTTTTACATATAACCATTCACAGATTACCACTTTATTCAATAATTCCATGAATATTTCATATCTCCTCATGCAGACAAACTGTTTTAACTCTAATGCCAGACCAAACTCTAGAAAACTGACATGTCCTGAGGAGAAAGCACTTTTATACATAGATATTCTCACCCAAATTTTCGTGGATGACCATGTTTTCAGCCCTTCACAGACCTGCATCTGTTTATGTGTACTATATACTGTCATAATAAGGAGACACAAATGTACACACACATACACAAACAGAAACACACACCCAGATACAAACATATACTCATCACCACTCCCATTTACCACCACCAAAAATATTCATCTGATATGTTCCAGAAAATACATATAATTCCACAAGACCTACCACCATCTCATTTTCCACATAGGTGTACGACATACACATCTCAGACACATACCACACAGGGACTTCTAAACTATCATAGATACATGCATCCCCATTCTACATGCCCACACACAGGGATATTTTAGTGGCCTTCTTATCTCTTTATATTTTAAATTTTCCATCCTATCAATCAATGAGTTACATCAATGTGTACCATTGTCATGGATACTCTGAAATGCCTCTATGTATGCAACTTGGAGAAATCAATCTTCCTCCCTTTTTCTACATGCACAGTTTCTAATGCGTATGTTTAGTAAGCACTCTACATGATCAGTTCATATGAAATTGGAAAGAGTCATGAAAGTTTAGTACAAACATGTCTAAATAAAAAGAGGTATTACTGTCTTCTGGGATATACTATGAGGGAGGCCACCCCCCAAAAAAAAGAGATAAGGATGCAATTGCCTTTCTTGAGAAGTTCCCTGCAGTTGCAAACATTTCTCTTGTCTACTAAAGAACCCCTAACTGTGAGTTCAGTTTGGAGAGGGGGTACACAAGCAGAAAGGGAAGATACTGATGGCAAAGCAGAATTTATGCCTCTGGAGGAGAGTTACAAGGTCAGAACCCATGAGTGGTTACTGTCTATGGAAATATATGTTTATAAACATATATGTAAATATATTATTTATGTATGCATATATTTTGTTAATACAAATATTTCATTAAATTTATACACCATATCCTTTATCGGTATAATTTCTCATGATGAAATAGAGCTAATAAAAAAACCAACCTTTATGTTTCATTTTCCAATATTCCATAGACATTTCCAAAAGTATCACACTCAAGATATCCAATCACAGTGAATCTATCACACAATTTTAATAACCTTTATTTTAGAATTGTCAATGAAAAAGTCACCTTAAATAATGTGAGAGGAATCTTTTTGAGTGGTAACAATGCTTAAAACATTACGTCTACTCAGAATATGTTTTTAAATTAACACAGAGCTCAGATTATGCCACATCTCAATGTTTGATAATGTTGCATTCATCAGAATCCAAAAAGTTTCACGAAGTTGGTCCTGAACTATGGTGGCCCCCATCTAGACTCAGGTAGCAAGAGAAAATTCATCTGCCTCAGAATAGTTTTCCTGTGTCTTCTCAGCCAGTGAAATTGTTCTTACTGCTAAGCAGGGTAAGACAGATGCAAAGATAGGATTTGGGCTCAGGAAGGAGGTACAGCTAAGCTATTAGCCCAACCCTTATTAAAAAGGCAAGAATACAAACAATTGCCTTTCTTTAGAAGATTTCTATAGAGGCAAACCCCTCACATGTGTGTCTAAAAAAGAACCCCTAATTGAGGTAGATCCTGTTCTAGGGTTGCCCTTAACTTACTATGTCACTAAGTCAATATCCATGTATGAATGAATATGTAACAATTCCCTCCAATACATAAGATTGTCAAACTAATAAAAAAAAGCATTAGATTAAGTTTTCAATAATTAAAAAAAAAAAACTGACAGTGAGTTCAGTTTGGACAGCATAGCCCAAGAAAATGGGATGCTGACAATCCAACAGAACTTCCTTGTCTGGAAGAGTTTCAGGGCCAAAAATCTGAATAGCTGCTGGCCCTAGACATATGTACTTACCTATCGTATATGCATATATAAAACATCTATATATTTATGCATATTTATAGCTTAACAGAAATAGTTTAATCAAAAAATATACTCCATATGCATTATTTGCCCAATTTTTCTTGAGGAAATTTATTTAATAATAATGATACCCAAAGTTTAGTGGTTGCATAGCACATTTATGTTAAGGTTCAGTTTTCAATTCTATGCATACATTACCAAAAACATATTCAGGATTTCCAATCACAGTGACATCTACCACACACACAATTATAATAACTCTGGTGTATTTTATAATTTTGCATGGGAAAGTTGCCTTAATTATTTTAAGAAAAAGCTCCATGGTGGTACCAATTCTTGAAACAAATATCCACTCAGCATACCTATTTTTGAATGATGCAGAGCCCAGATTATGCTGTGTCAGTGTTTGTTGTTATTGCTTCCATTCTCTAGAATTCCAGGTTTCAAGAGATTGTTCCTCAGCCATATATACTGAAACCAGTGAGGTACAGGCAACTGGAGAGAATTCATGTGCTTAAGAATATTTCTTCTGTGTCACATTACCAACAAACTCATACTTATTGGTGAGCATGGTAAGACAGACGCAATAGTGAGATCTGAGTTCAGGTAGGAGGTACAGCTGAGCTGCTTAGTCCAACCCTTGTTCACTTCACTATTTCTTTGAATACAGGGAAGGTATTCATGGCAGAGAGACTAACACTGAGGCTTCTTGGGAGGTACAAATGTGTAATATGTCTTCAAAATGGACAGAGTTCCTCAGCACAAACCTGCATGTAAACACTGGGGCAGCTATGAGGGAGACAGCAGATAGTGCAAGATGTGTATGGGAATTTGATCACAAACTTTGTCCTCAGGTGGCACAAACTCAAGATCACACATTCACATATATTCCTTCTAAGTATGGCTCCATTTCTTCTTTTATTTTTTTCATATTTGTCCAACTTACCCATTATCTTTTAGCATTACATGTTTACTCCCTTACACCCCCATTTCTATATACAACCATTCTCAGATTCACCACTTTATACATTAATTCCATAAATGCTTCATATTCCCTTACATAAATAATGTATTTTAATTCTGTAATGCTGGGGAAAAAACTTTCCAAAAGCTTTATGTCTTGAAGAGATGCATTTTCACATACAGACATTCCAACCCAAATGTTCATGGATGACCATGCTTTCAGGTCTTCATAGGCACACACCCTATCATGTATACTATGTACTGTCATAACGGCGAGCACACAAACATACATGTAAAATATGCAAACACAATCACATATGTACACACAGACATACACCCATCATCATCCCCATTTAGCAGCACCAGAAATATTAACTGGATATGTACGAGACTATATATATAATTCCAGAAGACCTACTACCATTCCATTTTCCACGTAGGTGAACCATGTACAAACCTCAGATAACCTATACCACACAGAGAATTCTGAAATATAACAGATGTGCACAACCGATTCCACAAGCCCACACACAGGAACTATGTCATGACCATTTTATGTCATTGTATTTAAAATTCTCTGTCCTAGAAATCAGTGAATTATGTTGGTGTTCTTCATGTCTTTGAAACTCTGAGATGTCTCCAATACAGAATTTGGAGGAATTAGAGTCTTCTTATACCTTTCCACATGCCCAATTTCCAGTGCATTTCTTCAATAAATGCTTTATATCCTCATCTCATTTGAAAAAGAAAAGAATTAGTAAGTTTAGTACATGAATATTTGAATAACAAGGAGGTGGATGTCTTATGTGATATAGAAAGGAGGGAAACCACTAGAAAAGGCAAGAATACAAAACATTGCCTCTTTTGAGAAGATCACTGCAGAGGTAAATCTCACAAAAATGTTCAAAAACCTCTTGACAGTGAGTTCAGCTTGGATAGCATAGGCCAAGAGGAAAGGAAAGAGGCTGAAATTCCAGCAGATTTTCTGCCTCTAGAGGTGAATTTTGCATGCATTTCAATAAAGAACATCTTCATGATTTCCAATCACAGTGATTACTACCACAAAACACAATTTTAATAACTTGAATATTATGAAATTTTTGAATAGGAGTCATCTTAATTATTGAGACAGAAAGCTTCATGGTATAAAATATGCACTCAACATATCTATTTTTATCTAATTTAATTGGTTCCTTTTAGGTATATATGATATAAGATTATATAATGAATTACAAAATCATGGAGTTTAACTTGTTCTTTTTTTATTTGTTAAATATGGTCTTACATTTAGGAGGAAATCATTATCAAACAATCAAGAACAAACGTATAATGACAGAGTAAGCCAAGGCTGATGCCATTCCAAGTTTTTCCCTGTGGGTTCCCCATGGTTCCATATTTCCCCTATTAAACCCCCAAGTTAATTGGAATTCTCATGAAAATCAAAGGTTTCCCTCTGAGTTGATTCCCCCATACTCCCTCCCATCGGTCTCCTTGATGTCCTTCCTACTCCCTCCCCTGCTCACTGCACCCTTCACTATGTCTCCCAGAATCCTAGGCAAGGTTCCCCCTGTTCGTGTAAAAATTCATACATGTTGAGGTTATTATTAGCTTAGCCATCTATCATACCATTTCCAATTGTATTCTAGCTTTCACAGATGAGAGAAAACATTCAGCCCTTGACTCTCTGAGTTTGGAATACTTTCCTTAGCATACTTTTTTCCATCTCCATCCATTGGTTGCAGATGCCATAATATCGTTTTCTCTAATAGCCGAGTAGAATTCCATTGTATATATGTACCAAAGGCTTTGCATTCACTTGTCAAGTGAGGGGCATCTGGGTTGGTTCCATAGTTTAGCTATAATAAACTGAGATGTTTGTGATAAACATTGATGAAGCTGTATCTCTATAATATGCTGATTCTAGATCTTTTGGGAAAATACCCAGGAGTGAGATAGCTGGGTAATAAAGTGGTTCCAGCCCTACTTTTTAAGGAGTCTCCACACTGCTTTCAGAGTGGCTGAACCAGTTTGCAGTCCC
Organism: Aplodontia rufa; assembly: GCA_004027875.1. Classification (NCBI taxonomy): domain Eukaryota; kingdom Metazoa; phylum Chordata; class Mammalia; order Rodentia; family Aplodontiidae; genus Aplodontia; species Aplodontia rufa. The sequence continues at coordinate 9,562 of PVKS010025077.1, read as the reverse complement.
ACCATCAATGTTACAGTGTTCCTCTTTTCCCATAGCCCCTCCAACATCTGTCATTGGTTGTATTCTTCATTTTTGCCACTCTGACAGGAGTGAGGTGGAATATCAGCGAAGTTTTGATTGGCATTTCTCTTATTTCTATTGATGTAGAGCATTTTCTTATATGTTTATGGGCATTTTGGACGTCCTCCATTGAGAAATTTCTTTTTATTTTCATAGCCCACTTATTGATTGGATTATTTGTGATTTTGGTGCTTACTTAGTTTTTTTAAGTTCTTTGTATATTCTGGATATTAGCCCTCTGGTCTGAGATGTAGCAGGCAAAGATTTTCTCCAATTCTGTATGTTCTCTCTGGACACTCTTGACTAAATCTTTAGCTGTGCAAAAGCTCTTTAGTTTAATTGCATCCCATTCGTTTTTCTTGACTCTAATGCTTGCACCATGGGAGTCTTGTTAAGGAAGGCGGTGCTGAACCCTGTGTCATGCAGTGTTGACGCTACTTCTTTTTCAAGCAATTGTAAACTTGCTGGTTTAATATCCAGTTCTTTGAACCATTTTGATTTAATTTTAGTGCAGGAAGAGAGGTAAGGATCCAATTTCAGTTTTATACATATGGCTGTCCAATTTGTCCAACACCATTTGTACCACTCTGTGCTTTTCCCCTCTTTATCAAATATCAGATATTTAAAGGTATTGGGGTTCATCTCAGAATCTTCTATTCTATTCCATTGTTCTTCAATTCTGTTTTAATACCAATACCATGCTTTTTTTTGGTACTATAGCCCTATAGTATAATTTCAAGTCAGGAATTGAGATACCACCTGATTCCTCCTTCTTGATGAGTAATGTTTTGGCTATCCTGGGTCTTCCATTATTCCATACGAACTTGAGAATTGCTTTTTCTATATCCATGAAAAATCACATTGGTATCTTGATGGGGATTGCATTAAATTCGTGTAGGGCTTTGGGTAGAATGACCATTTTGATTATATTGATTCTGCCTAACATGAGCATGGAATGTTTTTCCATCTACTCAGATCCTCTGCAATTTCTTTTTTTAAAGTTCGATAGTTTTCATTGTAGAGGTCATTAATATCCTTTGTAAGATTTATGCCCAAGTGTTTTATTTTTTTGGAGGACATGGCAAATGGGACAGATTTCCTGATTTCTTATTCTATGGACTTGTTGCTGGAGCATAGGAAAGCTACTGATTTATTGGTGTTGATCTTATAGCCAGCCACTTTGCTGAAATTCCCTATAACCTCTAGAAGTCTTCTGGTCAAGCTTATTGGGTCTTCTAGGTATAGGATCATGTCATCAGCAAATAGAAACAACTTGACTTTCTCCTTTTCTATTCAAATTCCTTTGATTTCCTTCTCTTGTCTGATAGCTCTGGCAAGGATTTCAATGACTATATTGAATATGAGTGGTGAGAGTGGACAACCTTGTCTTGTTCCTGAATTCATTGGAAATACTTTGTCTTCCTCCACTGAGCATAATGTTGGCTATGGGTCTGTCATAAATGGATCTTACATCGTTAAAGTAACTTCCCTTGATCCCTATCTTCTCCAGGGTTTTGAACATAAAAGGGTGTTGAATTTTATCAAAGGCTTTGTGTCAGTTGAGATGATTATATGATTTTTATTTTTAATTGTGGTTAAGTGGTGAATTACATTTATTGATTTGTGTATGTTGAACCAGCCCTGTTTTCCTGGAATAAAGCCTGCTAGATTATGATGTATTATCTTTTTAATGTTCTTTTGGATCCAATTAGTTAGAATTTTCTTAAGGATTTTTGCATCTATGTTCATCAGGGAAATTGGTCTGTAATTTTCTTTTCTTTATGTGTCTTTATTGGATTTTGGTATCACTGTAGTATTTGCTTCAAAAAAGTGTTTGGGAGTGCTCCAACCCTTTTGATTTCATGGAAAAGCTTATACAGGATTGGTGTTAAATCTTCTGTGAAAATTTGGTAGAATTTTGCTGTAAATACATCCGGTCTTGGGCTTCTGTTTTTGGAAGACCTATAATTGTTGCTTCAATTTCTCTGCCTGATAGGTTGGTTTAGATTTTCATGGTCCTCCAGTGTTAATATGGGGATGTCGTATGTGCCAAGTAATTGTCCATATTTTCCAGATTATCAGACTTGGCAGAGTATACATTTTCAAAATAAGTTCTGATAATCTTCTGGACTTTGGCTGAGATGTGGTGATATCTCCATTTTCGTCTTTGATTTTGTTTATTTGCTTCACTGCATTCTTCTTTTTGGTGAGGTTGGAAAAGTGTCTGTTGATCCTGTTTATTTTTTCAAAGAACCAATTCTATTTTTTTTGATAATTTGTATTCTTTTTTTGTTGTTGTTGTTCTCAATTTCATTGATTTCAGCTCTGATTTTTGTTATTTCCTGTCTTCTATTAGCTTCAGGATTGGATTGATTTTTTTTGCAGAAGTTTGAGTTGGAGCATAAGACTATTTATTTGGACTCTTTCCTAATTTTTGATGTATGCACTCAGTGCTATAAATTTACCTCTTAAGAATGCTTTCAAGGCTGGAGCGGTGTCTTGGCAGTTATGGCGCTTGCCCAGTATGCACAAGTACATGGGTTCAAACCCCAGCACCCACATACACAACTAAGTGTTGGAGCAACAAAAGCCATGTGAAAAAACTCAATAAAAATGATTTTCTCTCCCTCTCTGTCCTTTTCTCTTTAAAAAAAGGATGCTTTAATATTATACTAGAGATTTCAATATGTTATTTCATCATTCTCATTCATTTCCAAGAATTGCTTGATTTCTGATCTCATTATCTCTTTTATCCATCCTTTGTTTAAGTGATATTATTCAATTTCCAAGTATTTGAATAGTTTCTGTTATTTTTTCTTTTTTGTTGTTGTTGATTGCTAAGGTCCTAGAGCATTATGGTATGACAGAATAAATGGGACTATATCAACTTTTTTGTATTTGTTAAGGTTAGCTCTTTGGACTAGGATGTGGTCTATTTTATAGAAGGCTACTGAGAAGAAGGTAAATTCAGCCAATTTAGGATGAAATATTCTGTAGATATCTGTTATGCACAATTGATTAATAGAATTATTCAGATTGAAGATATCTTTATTGATTTTTGGATGATCTGTCTAATGTTGATTATGGTGTATTGAAGCCCTCCAGTATTATTGTGTTGAGATCAATGAGGGGTTTAATGTCCTTGAGTACTTTTTTCCATATATTTGGGTGAGTTGTAATTGGGGGCATAAATGATTATTATCGTTATATCCTCTTCATTAATTGTTCCTTTTAGTATGATGTAGTGTCCATCTTTGTCCTTTCTTACTAGTTTTTGATTGAAACTTACTTTTTCAGATGTTAGGATTGCAATGCCAGCTTGCTTTTTTGGACCACAGTTCTGGTAGACATTTTGCCAACCTTTCATCTTCAGTTTGTGTCTATTTTTGTGTGTGAGGTGTGTCTCCTGTAGACAACAGATTGTTGGATTTTGTTTTTCGACCCAGTAAGCCAATCTGTGTCTTTTAATTGGGGCATTGAGACCATTCACATTCAGAGTTAGAATAGGTATGGAAAACTGAGTCTTGGACTTTGTGACTAATGCTGGGTTTTGTGCCATCTTGGGTATCTTTTGGTTGTATTGTGGTTGTAGACAATCTCTTGTTTAAGGGTTTAGTGGATTATTAGCATTTTCTTGTGATTGAAGAATGTCCTTGAAAATATTTTGTAATGCAAGGTTTGCGTTCATGTATCTTGCTAACTTGAATTTATCATTGAAGTATTTAATTTCCCCATCATATTTAAAACTGACTTTTGCAGGGTATTTGGCTTTCAAGGTTTGAAAAATATTGTTTCAAGTTCTTCTGGCCTTCATTGTCTGATCTGATAAATCCATAGTGATTCTAACTGGTCTGCTTCTGAATATGATTTGGGGCTTTTCTAGCTGCTTCTAGAATTTTCTCTTTAATTTCTGTGTTACTCATTTTATATATGATATGTATTGGTGAATTTCTCATTTATTTACGTTTGTTTGGTGTCCTATAGGTGTCTTTGATTTGGTATTCTGGGTCAATACTGATATGATGAAAATTCTCCTTGGCAATTTCACTTAGAAGGTTCTTAAAGCCCCTTGTTTGTTGTTCTATATTTTCCGCAATCCCCAATACTCTAAGTTTATTTCCTCTCATCTCATGAAATATTATTTGGAAGTTCTGGTCATGTACAATAATTTTATTTTCTTGTGTGTCCTCCTTGAACTCAACATTGCTCAGCCTGCCTTCATTATCTGATGCATATTCCTCAAGAGCTGAGGTTCTATTTTCTGTTGAGTTTACTCTGATATTAGTATCTTCCAATGAGCATTTGATTTGGTTGACAGTATTTTTCAATTCTGATAGCTCTGCTTCATCTCTTTTCATGGTGTCTAACTCTTTTATAAATATGATCTGTCATCTCCTGTAATTGTTCCCTTATTTCTCTATATAAGTTGTCTCTCATTACTTGAGACTGGTCCCTGATCTCTTTACTTAATTCTTCTTTCAACTCTTTGATTGAGTTACTAATCATAATGTTGATACATTTTTCTAGGTTTTTATCTAAGATCCCAGGCATGGAGCCCTTGGATGGAGAGCTGCAAGGTTGAGGAGCAGAGTTATTTCCCCTTTTCCTCGTTTTCAAATACAGGGGGGAGTGGCTTGAAGACCAACAGTGAATATTACTCTTGGAGGGGTTACTGGAGTTTTTTATTTCTTTGCTTAGTTGGAATCGGGTGCTATTTGGATACCACAGCTGAATAGTTGCCAGTCCAATCAGAGAAGATTTGTGCACCTATAGGTGCATATACCAGTTTCAACTGAAACAGTTATAATGGTTATTAGTATGTACAGGAGCAGTTTTCTTCCATGAGAACTTTCACAATACATTAACGTACCAAGCAAATACCCATACCCATTTTTCATGAATGACCTTCTCTTCGGTTAGCAGGGCCTCTGTAGGTGTGAAGAAGTAATGTCTAGAAAGCCAAGGAAGTGAGGTAGGGAGGTAGTGTGGAACTGGTGACAGAATAAAGAGCTACAAGGTATTAGTGTGGTTTAGGCTATTCAATTAAGAATAAAGAAAAGGTAGAAATGGGATGCAAGTGGCGTAAAAACTTTGAGTGGAGATGAGAGAGAACAGAATATAGTTTAGGAATTGACAGAGTACAGGGAAGAAGAGGTTAGTATGGAGTGTGGTCCTCCTTGACACAAGTAGACTGAGGGCTAGTTTGCTATCATGAAGAGTTTCCCCAGTCAGACTCCAATGCTATGGAGATGGCAGTTAAGCTCAAGAAGACATAGTGACAGTAGAACCCAAACCCTAAACATGCAAATTAACAAAAACTATATATACATCCAAGAACACCAATTTCAGTAATAACAATAGAGGTAAAAAGCATAAAAAACATTAAAAATTAGAAAAAGTTAAAAATAAGAAACAACAACAACCACAAGAAAAAAAAAGAGAGTTGGGAAGGTCTGATTTTTTGCCACCTAGGTCAGTGCATATTGTGTGGGAGTGTGTTCACAGCTGACATCTAGCTGGAAACACTTCCCAGTTGAGCTTGTTGTGGGGGATGAAGTTTGGTAATCTCTGTTGGCCATGGGTTTTCCCAGGTCTTGCAATTCTTTTCTGCTGTAGAGGGGGAGAAGACAATGCCCTTTCCCACTTCCTGTGGAAGTAGAGTTCAGTGCCACTTGAGATGCACTCTTAGGCAGGTTATTATCTGCATGACCAAACTCTTGACCCTCTTAAGCCGGAGACCCTGGAGCTGTTGGGAGTCTAGTGGATCCAGATGTTTGGGACCCTGACTGTTCCAAGGAGAATGGCCAGTCTGAAGCTAACTGCACCGGGATCACTGTTGCCCCACTCTTGAATGCCTTATCTTCAGTGGCCCCAAGAGATGCTGTGTCGGGTTGTCACAGTCCCAGCAAGAGAAGACAGGTGCGAAGGAGGCACCAGCCTAACTGGACCAGTGTTTATTAATTTTCAATTGTAACCACTAGGGGGAGGGGGTGGAAGCCCAGTCCCACTTGAAGAGTTCAGGACCTATGGAGTCTTGGCTATGTACAGAAATTGGAGGCTGAAAGTGAGCCCATCAAAGGTTCCTGAGGCTGATGCTAGTCCCTGCCTTATTTGAGAGTTGCAAACAACTTTTTGGATTATCTGCATAGAGTGGCCACCTTGGGTAAATATGCCTTATTGAGCCAAGTTCTTATCACAGACTCCTCCCATTCAGGCATGTAAGAGCGTGCACAGGAAGCCTCCAACTGCACTTCCCATGAGCAGGAGAGAGGGTTCCCAGACCTACACAGCCCCTTGAGAAAACAGCCAGGACACAGAGTTATTAGAGCCAATTCTCTGTTCCTCTTGATTAAGGTCCCTAATCCATGCAGATTCAATGGGTCTCCCTTCACTTTTGATGAAGGAGTGTCCAGCCCCACCCTCAGGGAAGTCTCAAGAGGGTGGTGCCACAAGGCTTATTTGCACAAGAAGATGTAGGGTTTCTAGTCATTCAAAACTATATCATTTCCAAGGCTGCTGACTTGGCAGCCACAGACTGTGAGTGCAGGATTCTGCTTGGGCGTTCACAGCTGTGTCTGAGTTAAATTACTTATGCACTGTTTCCTCCCCTCCAGGATAAATCCCTGCCCCTCAGTTGCGAAGCTGGCAGCAGTGGTGTGGGAGTGACTAACCCCATGTTTAAGCTCTTTATTATAAAGCTTCTTTGGTGGTAATGAACTGGGGAGAGAATCTCCCTGCACACAGACTTGGATCAATCCTACCGTTCATGATCTCATCCATTTTCTTCAGCGCATTTTTGCTCAGGAGTGCCTAGGGATCACTGCTGTTGGTGTGGGCGCCATGTTTTTTTTCCTAACTTGTTCTCATTCTTCCATTATTCCCCTCTCCCTCCCTTACTCCCATCCTGTTTATAAAATATACATGGCAATAGAATGTATATTGGGATAATTATAAAAGTTTGGAGTTTACCTTGTTTTAACTCAGTTCCCTGTATTTCACCTTCCTCTCACTTCCTCCAACCCTCTTCATTTTAGATATACTTGACAATAGGAAAAATGTCGACATTTTACAAAAATATACAGACAGTATCATTTTTTCTAATTCAGTCCCCAGTATCCCCCCATTCTATTCTCTGTACTCTACAGATATTATTTACTAATAGTTTTTTATAGTGACTTGTTGATATACATGTTAATTTCACTGTATGTTCATATATGAATATGAGAAAATTGAGTCATTCCATGAATTTTCCCTATGTCAGTCCTCCTTCCTTCATTTCTTTCCCATTTGAGTGATACAGAGCCCAGATTATGCTGTCTGAATGTTTGTTACTGTTGTTTACATTTTCTAGAATTCCAGAAGTTTCAAGGGGTTGCTCCTGCACCATATATGCTGGACCCCATTAGAACTAGGCAACAGGAGAAAATTAATTCATCTGCTTCATAATAGTTCTCCTGTGTCTCCATTACCAACAAACTCATACCTACAGGTGAGCAGGGTAAGGCAGATGCAAAGGTGGGATGCAAAGGCAGGAGGTACAGCTAAGGTGCTAATCCAACCCTTGTTCATGTCAATATTCTTTTGAATAAAAGAAAGGGATTCATGGCAGAGGGACTAATATTGTGGTCTCTTGAGAGAGACAGATAGGGGATGTGATTTTAAGAACAGGAAAAAGGGTGGGTATAGTGGTAAATGTCTCTAATCCCAGAAACTTTGGAGACTGAGGCATAAGGATTGCATGCTGAGATCAGCAAGACCCTCAACAACTTAGCAACACTCTCTGTTCCAGAATAAAATATAAAAAGTGGTGGAAATACAGCTCAATGGTGAAGCACCCCTGGGTTTAATCCTCAGTGCAAAATGAAAAACAAAAACAAAAAAAAAAAAAAAAAGAAAAAATTTCTTCAGCAGATATCTCCATGTGAACACTGGAGCAGCATGGATGGTAACATAATGCACAGTGCAAGATGCCTATGGGAATGTGATCACAACTTCCCACCCAGATTGCAAAAATCAAGCTCATGCACTCACATGTTTTCTCCCATTATGTGAAGTATCACCCCATTTCTTTTCCCTTTCAATTATTCTCTCAAAGATCTCTTTTTATCTATCTTTCCTGTTGTCTGTTAATAGCATCACATAAGTACTCCCTTGCACTCGCATTTCTACATACACCATTCTGAGATTTACTGCTTTACAAATTCTGTAAGTAATTCACATCCCCTCACACAGGTAACCTATTGTAACTTTGTGATGTTAGATCAAACTCTGGAAAATTCATGTCCTGAGTGAAAAACACTTTCATATACAGATTTTTCTCACCCAAATGTCCACTGATGACCATGCTTTCAGCCTTTCATAGATCTATATATGTTCATATGTACTATGTAACGTTCAAATGGAAAATACAAAATAACATATGCACACACACACACACACACACACAACTTACTCATAAACATCCCCTTTTACCAGCAAAGAAACTTTAAACATTATATATGCATATTACATATACATATATAATATATATGCATATTATATATAATATATATATACACACACACATACATACACATACCAGAACATACATAGAATTCTACAAGACCTAACTATTTTCCACACCGTGTATGAACCAAACTCCTCAGATAACACATACCACAGACAATTCTGAAACATCACAGAAACATGCACTTCCATTTCACATGACCACACAGAGACATTCTCATGGCCATCTTATATTTTTTTCTCTAGAAATCAATAAATTACATCAAATATGTGCAACTTTACCCTTTGAGATGCTCTAGCACAGAATATGAAGGAATTGGAGACTTCCTCCCCTTTTCCTCATGTCAAATTTCAAAGGTACATAGACAATGAGCCTTGTATAAAGGAGGAAAGAGTCATGAAAATTTAGTACATTTATGTTTGAAAGAAAAGGAAAATGGCTGTCTTATGGGATATAAAAGTAGGAAGAAAGCGCCCCCTCCATAAAAGGTAAGAAGATAAACAATCACCTTTCCTGAGAAGATTCCCAACAGAAATAACCTTTCCAATGTATCTACCAAAAAACTCATAATAGCGAGTTCAGCTTCAACAGGGTAGTACAAGAGAAAAATGAGTAGTCTGACAGCTCACAGGAATTTCTACCCTTTGAGTGAGTTCCAGGGTCAGAAACCCTGAATGGCTGGTAGCCATTCTAGATAGGTAGATAGCTAGCTAGATGCATATTAATAGGTCCACATAAATATTTCTTAATAAAATTTATACCCTATATCCATTATTTGCACAATTTAAACTCTAAATCCTTTATTTTTGTAATTTCTCATGAAATTTACCTAATAATAATTATATCCAAAGTACATTGTTTGCAAATCATAGTTTATTTATGTTTAGTTCCAAAATTCTGTGTATATTTCCAAAAATATAAAAAACAAGGTATGCGTTCCTAGGGGCATTTACCAATCACACAAATTCAATAACTGTAACTAACTATTGTTACTTT